>JBBPLQ010000082.1:0-61073 GCA_038089855.1 Royoungia palumana | reverse complement strand
TTCTGGATTTCTTCACCCACCGGCTTTATTGTTTTTTTTTTTTTTTTTTTTTTGTTCTGGGGTTTCAGCGCGAGTAATCCACGCAGTCCAATACAACCATCAAGCAACGTAATGACACCAAGGCGAAGCCGAGCCCACATCGTCACATACAGTATCGTGTTGACGTTGCTTTGCCGAGGGATCCAGAAGCGATCGCAAACGACGCGAGGACCACAAAAAGGATCGTCAGGTTTCCGGGGAATCGAGGCTCCTCGACAAAGAGATCAAGGGGTTTCGCACAGATGAAAGCTAATCTTGATCGTGGGCGCTGTAAAGGCCGACGGAGCAAAGGGTGAGTGATCAATGGACGCACGCGAAAAAAATTGAATCTGAAGTTGGCCTGAGACGAGGTGGGAGGACGTTCAAGGGCAGTGTCAAACTAGGATCAGAAGCGCATTCGATGGGTATGTTCATGTCGTCGATGATATATCGGGTTGGGTGGTACACTGATCCGTGATTCTGCGCTTTTTCTAATGGGGGGTTTTTTGGGGGGGAGAGGGGTTCTGACTAATGGCGTGTTAAAAGCAAGTCAAGCAGAGTATGTTAGACGACATACCAGGGAAAGAGACCAGGAGGAAAGGAGTAAACCACAGGTGGCAGAAGGGCTAATGAGGTCGGGTCATAAGAACACCAACAAGAACGTCAAAGGAAAGCATGCTATTTTCTTTTCAGAATATATTTTTTCCAGAGCGCGAATGGACGAGCGGGGTGCAGAAGCAAGCTCGGTCAACGTACGATCACTGAGAAAGACTGGTGGACAAGACATGTGAGAAGTATGGCGAAAATCAGGATCAAGATAACGTGATGAAGAGAAGCCGCACTCCAAGTAGAAGAAAGACAATCCAACAAAAAGGAAAATTGTGTCAGAACAGAGACAGGGCGCAGGGGCAATCTGTACCCGAAAATAGAGATAAAATGTTGTTGTGTTTTCTGATTCTTTTGTGCTTTTCCTGTGTGAGCACGTGAGTGTATGACGATGAGTCGAATCAAGAACTTCATACCCTACTCGGAAACGAGTAACAGAGATCAAGAGACGCGAAAAAGTGAGATAAAATAAATGGAACGAAAAATTAGAAGTCGAGTCGCTTTAGCAGTATGAAAGATAGCACGTTAGTAGGTGGTTTATCTGAAAGTAGAAGAAACCTTGGGTTCTCTCTTTCTGAAGTCTTGCAAAAAAACAAACATTTAAGGGCCTTATATTATCCGTCGTTTTTTTTTTGTTAGTGCTCGGGGGGAAAAACGTCGACACACCATTACCTGGAAACGAGGAGAATCCGGGACCAAAGGAACCACAACAATTGGAAAGGTATAAGATGATGAAGGGACCCCCGGATGCGGGAGGCTAGCTATGGACCTTGAGTGGTAAGTGATTCCCGACGAGCGACGCCGGTCGCACTACATCGCTGCAACTGCCGGAAGACTTGGAACCCAGACTTGACGGGACTAGATAAACGACCGCAAGGACACTTGAACGCATGCAAGAAACTCGTAACCATTGCTAGCAAGCTCGTCATCATCACTAGTATCCATGAACAAAAACGATCGTGAAGTGCCAGCCCGAGTTAGAGATTGGCGGGCGGGGGCCACTTGCCGTCCTACTCTCCACCTCGGTTGTCAAAGGTGAGGGGATCGCTGTTCGGTGCTCGACAAAGTGCGAGAGATATGCTATCGGTGTCATGATGTGCGGAAGAACCATAAAAGTATACGTACGCCACGACGACATGTCTGCCGTGCGGGCATGAGTGTGTTACCCTCGTGGGCAGCGAGCCGGCTACGCACCAGAAGCCCATAAATCATCGAAAGCATTCTACTCAAAGAAATCAAAGTAGAACGCGAAGGGTGTACATTATGTGACAGATACTTACCAAGGACGTCAGTAAACCAAATTTGTGCAACGAGCGGCCGGCGCTGACTCGAGCGACTTATCATTGTACAAAGTTACATGCTTTACGATATACTCACACTCAAGTCTTAATACTAGTACCTTCATTCCACATGAAGAACTTGATCAGAAATCGAACAGACTTGCGAGTGCTACTGGGCTCGCTTTTGGGACCAGTGGTGAGTACGAGTTATACCATGAATATATGACACGCCAAACTGACATTGATCCGCCAGAGACGGATAGCGGAGTTGCCGTATGCCTTACTTCAAAGCTGCTGGACACTGACGTCGAATGTCCACGATGTTCGACCCTACATATAAGTGACGTGACCTCTTATCGCGCCCAGTCTCTACCCTGCACCTGGGCATGTCGACGAGCCTATAACCGGCTCTGCATCCAAAATGCGATCAGTTGGCAGACGGACATTACAAGAGAAGCTCCGGCGGTCGCCGTGTAACATGAAACGTTAGGAAGCTAGAAGAACTCACAAGTCCACAATATTCGTGAGCTACCATGACGGCCATCTCGGCGTTTATCATCATAATCGTGGTAGGCCGTTTACCCTCCCGTCGAATCCGGACTCCGGAGCTCAAGTCACTATACTCTCCCACTGGATATCCCGATCCCTCTATTCGCACGCACGTTGAATCCGCGTGGCTGCCGTGATCCACTCGCCGAAGGTTTCACGTTTTTGTTACAGTAATAGCAAGTATAACTTGCATGAAGGTTTACGAATTCTCATAATGATGGCTTACTCGGATGCGCGTTCACGTCGGGACTAGTGGGTGACTGCATCCCTTCAAAAGGGCTCAGGTGGGCTGAGAATGCCGTTGCATGCTCTCCGTCCTTCTTTCTTAACGCCAGGTGCACCCTTGTCAGATTCGCATTCGGTGCAAGTCGTGTTCAGCGCAGTACTCATTGGATTTATTTTACTCGTCAAAATGACGGACAGCGTTTCACCACCTGGAGCACCCGAGATTCCGGTGGGTTTCGTTTCCCTGCGCGTCGTACGCCTGGCTCACCAACGCGTCTAGCACGCTTATTCGCGCTTTATTCATTCCAATTCATGTCCTTCTGCCGAGGTGTCTGCCACCATCCTCTCCCTTATTGAGGAGCATGAACTTCACCTGGCCGCCATCCAAGGCGAGGTCGCACATCTGAAGCAGTGTCTCGCCAACATGGAGCGTCATCAAGTGCATACTAAATATGCCCTCGACAAACTGCACGCGACGCTCGCCCCGATCAAACGTCTACCTCCCGAAATCCTGTCCGAGATCTTCGAGTGGTGTCTTGGCGCTGGAGACCTTCGCATGCGGCCTAGAATGTCAACGTCGAACAGGGTGGCGCCCTTGCTACTCGGCCGTGTGTGTCGTACATGGCGTGCTGTGGCGCATGCGACGCCTCGGCTGTGGCAGGATATCTTTGTTGATGTCTGTGATACGCGTTATTCGGAAGAGCTCCGTAGCGATGCGTTGCCCGTTTTGCAGACGTGGCTAGCGCATTCGGGAAGTCTCTTACTCAACCTCGTCGTTGTATGCAAGACGGAGCGGGTATTACCCGGTCTGGTAGAACTCTTCGAGTTATTCGGCGCCAACGCAACGCGGTGGAAGACGGTTCATATCCTTTTACAGAATTCCCCGGTGATATTTGGGCTCGTCTCCCGCACCTTCGTCAATTGCACGTCATTATCGACGTTTGATGTGACAGACGGCGGCCAGTGCATGACTCTTTTCGTCAATCGACAACCAGAAGAGGTGGAGGATGTGCAACCCCTCTGCTTTGATCTGTTCTCTGCACCACTTCATCATCTATCTTTGTCACTCGCCAGTCTCACTATTCGGGACGTGCGTGCACCTTGGGCATCCCTCACGCGCTTGCACTTCATGCAGGATGCCCGTGCGAGCACGACTTCTATCACAGATTACGTGACTATCCTCCGGCAATGCACTTCACTCAAGGAATGCGGTCTCAGCATTGACAGCGGAGCGCGGGATGCGCCGCTTGAACCGCTCACGTTGCCCAGTCTGGAATGCCTGCAACTCCAGTTACTTCGAGAGGCGGCTCACACGACTCAAATGGGAGATTTCTTGAGTGTGCTTGATGCACCGCGGCTCCGTGCACTTGCAATTCAAGATTATTGTCCGCGGAGAGAGATGGTGTTGTACCACAGCCAATTGAAGGCGTTTCTGCGAGCAAATGCGCAATCCCTGCGGCACCTACGATTCTCGGTCAACTCCAAGCTGTTCACGTCGGAGGACATGATTGCGTTGATCGTGGAGGCGCCACTGCTGACGGAGCTGGAGTATCATCCGGACGAGGAGTCGTCACCTAGAGCGCTCTTGGAGGCGCTGACACCGCATGTGCAAGGGGACGTTGTTGAATGTCTGCTTCCAAGTTTGGAACGGTTGTTTGTGTATTGGGATACGACAGAGACGGTGTCGATGGTGGGAGATATGATCGAGCAACGATATGCGCTGGTCGAGCGGGGGATCGCGCGGCTGATGCATCTTTCGTGCAAGCCAGTCAAGGTCAGCATTGTATATGATTCTATGCCAACTCATATGCTTGTGGAGAACTTGGCTACACGACTGGAGCCGCTTTGTCGATGTGGGTTGCGGGTCGACTGGGAAGCGTATAGATATGATCTCGAGTTTTTATATTGTTAATCTGTCTGTGTACTTCTAAAAAGACATGACCCGGACTAGGGATGGAATGCAGGAATGCCATGACGAAGCAGAGTATTACGATCCGTGCTGGTGATTTCAGTCTGCCATCCCAGGTTTTCAAAATTAATTTGAGTTTGTATGAGTTTGTTCGTAACGCATCCTCTCGATGGGATATTTCTTTTTATCTTCTGGTGTAGCAACGTCGTCTGTCAGAAAGAGATAGGACACGCAAAAAGCTTCCTGGTGCTTAGTGGCGATTGCAGCGGAAGCGCGCACGACAGGAACTACGACGGTTGATCGCATATATAACGTGTCTCTACAAAAAATATCGGTTCTTGCCCCTGACGTCTGCGTATCTATCTGGTTTCGGCGGCCTTCCATAGATTGGCTCCTCCATTTCTGCACGAGAGTAATGTTGAATATCCAAAATTTCAGCGCCAAAGTCTACTGATAATGACTTACTGAGAAGATCCCGATAGATATCCGAAACAGTCGAGCTCCATTCTTCTCTCCACATATGTATGCCACCACCAGTCGAAGAATCCAAATTATATTTACCCATAAATTCCCTAAGCGAAAATCCGAGGCGTTCATTTATTCCGACTACCGGGACGTCGATATGGGACTTCTGGGGGATTAAGAGGATCGAGTAGCGGTGATACGGTGTACCTTTCTGGGGGTGCGGTGGTATGTACTTGGTATGCGCGTTTATATTTGAGATAGCCGATGGGGATGTCGCCGACAATGGAATATTGGGCCTAACGGAGGATGGTCACAATTAGCCGATAGCCGGGAAGGTACGGAATACGCACTGTAGCCAGTGAAGGAAGGATTGGAATGCACTGTTCGCCTCGTCAGGTACATCTGGAATTCAGCGAGTTAATGGACAATATCGAACCCCTTTAAATCCAGCTACCTGCGTCCACCATGATCAAGGTGTATAAACGCTCGTCTGTGTGGAAAACATCTTTGTGGAGCATGGGTAGTTCAATTGTCTCGTTCTCGTTCAGCAAAGCAGTAACCTTTAACAAATACGAGAAAAGCTGACCTGTTCCGGAAGCAGAAAGATGCCTGGCTCAACGAATTTGTACTTGGACACACCAGACACATTCTTCGTTTGGTGTTCCGGGAAGGAAACACGGAGATCAAAGGATGGGTGGAAATCGGGAACGACATCAGGCACGACATTCATTTGGTGAACGCGTTCCATCTAAGAAAAACTAAATCAACCCTAGTCAGAGCTCTAGGAAACAACATACCAAAAGGTCAAGTGCTCCTTCGTTCCGCCAACGCTGCTCGATAATGTGCCTGTCTACTGCCTTCGACATATCCGCTAGGGGAAGTGCCGTGCAATCAGAATCTGCCAGCTTGCAATAGGCTGAAAATGTACCCATTCCGTTTGCACATTTCCACTGAACCTGAGGAAAATTTATCTCGCTCTGTATCTCGAGATAGTCGAGCCTTTCCTCTATTCGCTGGATCACTCTCGAGTCTGGTTCTGGCACTTGTTTGGCGGCATCTAACGAAGCCCGCAAGTTTTGCATCTCCAGCTTCAGTGCCTCCGAGTCCGCCTTGATGAATTTCAAAGCCTCGTCGAACGCGGGAAGTACGCCGTACGCCAAAGGCCGCTTCCATTCGCGAGGATGCTCGAGCGAAATTTTTGGCCGACGCGTCTTGAGTGGACGGGTTCGTCGTTTCGTGAAGGCTGCATCTTCCGAGACGACCGCCGTTGAAGACGCTGCCTGCAACGTAGCGGTAGTGCTAACGAGTCTGCCAGACTGCGTTTGCAACCTCCGTATTGCGAACATGACCAACTTCGGAAATCGAGCTTGGTTGGCAGCTGCCACAGTAAATCAAAATACACAGCCACCCTACGCGACGAGTGTTACCGCGAATACAGCTGGTGAGATCCAGTAAAGCGCGCCAAACTAGACACTTTTCGGGTCCTGGGAGAGCCTCCGGAGCATTATGAACCACCACAAGATCCCGATGCTAGCGTAGCGTCCACTCGGTCCGGACGCGGTAAACGCGTTTCATCTATGAGTACCATCCTAAGGTAGTGTCCTCATTTCATCTTCTCATTCCTGTCCTGTGCATCTATGTCGAGATCCCTGCCATAGGCCCTACATCCATCAACGACGTGGTTGAAGTTGGACACGCCCCATTGATGCTACTACCTGATACAGAGGTCGAGGACAACTCTTCTCTTCATCTTACGAATCCTACGCGACGAGCAAATCTGCCTTCTAGTTGTACAGTCAATGTCTGTGATTCTACACCCCGCTCTGGGTCCCCTCTTGCATCGCCGCTCTCACCTCTCACACCCATTCCATCCACCTCGGTGTCAGATAGCATTGAGCCATTCTTCTCCCTGGGCCCCGATGGTACGTCATCTCGCGGGGCCCGCACCTCCCTTACGTCCCTTTCACGTGCGCTTGACAAAGTAGTCGTTCCCCCACCCAACCGGCCAAATACAAGCATGGGGTTTGATCGCCCAGATGGAGGAAGCGGAAGGGGAAAGTCAAAAATGATGCGTCATTACCACCGACATTTGCCCGTCCCACTGCTTCGTCGCTCAGACGTGCGGCCATCGGATCGCAAGTTGGCTCGTTGGAGACAACGAAGGTGCGGGGTCGGGCTAGAACTACAACCGAAGTCTTTGGAAGAGGCCGCCTATCTTGGTAAGACGGAAGATCGGGCGAGCAAGAAGACAATCTGCCAATTGTGCAAGGTGATCCCATTAAGGGATCTGCACCGACTGCGCACGCGCATGGTGGCGGAGTTGGTAAACCCGAGCCTAGGTCGTCCGTTGGGCGTACCAAGGACGCCGGAGGTGTCGCGGGTGATGAAGACATGTCGATGCTGCAAAGTGCGATGGGGAACGACGTCCAAGATACGGTGATGCATGCTATTTCGACCGAAGCGGTGGTTGGAGAAAAAAGTGCTGCCAACCCAGGAGACGTCCCTAATTTGACAACGTCGATAACCCCGGCTGATTAGAGGAAACAGCGCGGAGCGCCTCCTTCCATACTTAATCCAGCATCCTTGGCACTCCATGCGCTTTCAGAGAGTCCTTGCCCCAGGTTCTTACCCCACCTAAACTGCGGGTACCCGGCACTCGGACTGGGTTGCGATCGACTGCAGCTACGGAGAAGGAAAGTTCGGCTCGTTATCCTAGTGGGAGTAGTAAGGTCCATCGTGATGGCAGTGGTGGTGCTGGCCTAAGAAGTAGGACCGACAGCGATTCAGGCCGCGTCGATAAATCTTTGATCAAAATCCTGAAGCGGTGTGCGATATTTGTGGACGTTCGAACAGAATAGGGGGTCGCCTTGGACGGAGTTGCACCCATATCGTCTATAAGAACGGGCATCCAAACACATTAACATGATATCGGTGCGTTCATTGTGCGTCTCGTTTTATCCATTGCTGAGTTAAAATCGCCTCCCGTTGGCAATGTAGCATGCGGAAGGATCCTAGACCTATCGTTGTCGGTATCGCATGGGTAGTCGAGCGTGCTGAGAAACGTACGAGGCTATACGAGGAGAATTTTAAAAAGATCGATGTGGACATGATCAATATAGCTGGTGGTGGCAAGGTACTCCCTTTCCCCTTTTCTATGCGTACGTTGACTTGTCCATCCTTGAAGCGCTACCGATCCGTGCTGCCGGAACATTTGTTTCCTGCCTCTCCTGGTCCCGACCACGAGATACCCCTGAACATGTCGTCAGAAGTTGACGCTGGCGCTGAGCGGGACGGTATTGACGGCTTGCCTTGTGAATGATTATTTTGCTTTTTGTTCCCGGACTCAATTCTGGTCCCACGATGTGGTATAGTAGCTCAAAATCCAGACCCCGGCTCCGATCAGGAGGGGACGACCTGCTGCCACTCGAGCTTGCGCGCATGAGAAGAAGTATTTTTCCAGGACGGATACACTTCATGCGCTGAAGTTAATTTAGGATTCAGAGTGGCTGTCATTCATTTCACCAGGGGGTGTAAGCTGTTCTTTGTACGCTGTATTCATTCTAGTCCTAGCTGACTATTTTTTCTCACACCGCTCGGTCGAAGAGGTCGAAGTTCTTTATTCCACTGTACTCTTTGATCTCTTTTCTTTGGACTGGAGGAATTTAATTCCGTTGACCAGAATATGTTATGGACATGACTTATCATCTGTGGTGATTCCGACAAGATTGCTCCCATTGCGTTGTGACATAGTTTGATAAGCTGAAGTCCCCTCGCAGTAGGCTCGATAACACCTTACCCTGCATGATGCATGATGCCTGGACCAATATTTACCGACAATACAATAACTGCCGATATCACAAGATTTCTGAATACTGTACATGAGTCTCACAGACGAGGCGTGGTTGATCTTGGTGGTATGGTCATATCTCACAAGCAACTGTTGTCGTCAATCACCCAGTAGCCCCATATCCCCCCGTTCTCATTCTGAAGCTGAATCAGTTATCATTAGAGGTATGTTCCGTTTAGAACGCACAGATAAGAAGCATTCCTGGGCACCTCCAAATGCCAACCCACGGAACTCGACTGGCGTTGTGGCACAAAACTCTCGCCAATCACCTCCCGGTGGAAGGTTTTCCAAGTAATGCTCAATGCGCTAAGGGATGTAAGAAAGTAGAGTATCTCTGGGATTCAATTCTCACCCGCTTTCCCGACCCCGAAGACGTACAACCCTACATGAAGGTTAGCCTGATGCAATGCTGACTTTGTCGAGGAGATAACATGCCTTGTCCTTGTACCATATCCAAAACGGTGCACAATCTGGTTCATTTTCATTAACTGCCCACCGTCCGATGACAACACCAGGACCCTGTGAGGCATTGTCGGTGTCAAAATTATCCTGTACTTGTGACCCTGTACCTTGTCTTCACAACTCTTGGGAAGGTACGAAACCCCATGAATTTCAATCGCCGTCGCTTTGCACGCCTCCACACGATGTTCCCAAGTGGTAGGAAGGTTCATAAGTCGGGCGGTATACTCCCTGGTCCCGTATGTGATGCACGTATGGGATTTCTGGACATCTTCCCAAAACAGATTGAGTTTCTGACGTTCTTCTTCCTCTCGTTTCTTGCGTTCCTCCACGGTTCTGTCGTGTTCTTGTTCCTCAAGTCGCCATTGCTCCCGCATAATGTCGTGCTTTGCCACTTCACTTTCCCAGCTGCGACGAATGGCGTTCATAGTCTCGGGGTACAAAGGACAACTGGTAAAGTGAGTGTAGAGGTTGACCACGACGAACTGCAGGAAAGATAGCGCCAAGAGGCAAGACAGGACGACCTTCCATCCATTTGTAGATCTTGCACGTTGAGGGTTCCCAGGCAACAGCGGAGCAGTATCTTCGGGCGATGGTCTGATATGGATAGACGATGAAAGTATAAATCATAACTTGGTTCGTGGGGTGGATGACATACCCATACAGAATGAGTGGGCGGCCTTGTGACTTGTGACTTGTGGTAGGTTAAACGATCAGCAAAGACGACTGAGCACTTTGGTAAACACTCACTCCGACATTTCTCAAGACAAGGATCAGCGCCGCCCTAGTAGGTTCAAAACGTACAGCAAATAAATTTTCGACGAATAAGCTTGCACTGAAAAGGCACCCTCTGCGACCCGATGGCGTTGGATGACTTCTCAGTGAGAGGCGGGAGCTAAATCTATAGAGCTTTATTTGAGTTGCTGTGGACGCCTCGTAATCACTTGAGGGTAGCCCTTCGCACGACGCCTAGTAAGACTGTCACAAGGGACAAACAAGGACAAATTAATGCGACAGAGCATTTATCAAGAGACAGCCTGTGTAGGGGACTATAGAACAAAAGCTCGTTCTGTCCCCCCCTATCGTGTTACGAAAAAGATTGCAAGTACAGCAAGGTACATACGTACGACATGATCGAGAACAAAATCAACCTGATATTTCGCGAATGTGAATCGTGTCGGGAGTGTACAAATGCCTGTACCATCCTGACTTACATAAGCACTGCGGAGACCGAAACCTGGGTGTCTGTCGAGGCGAGCGGTGCGGTCAACCTGAACAATTACAGTAGTGCTTCAGTACACGTCTCGTTCTTTCTCCGCTGCACACGTTTCTCCCGCCTCTCGTAGTCCACACACCGCGCCTGCTCTAGAATGCCGCCCCCACACTATGATTTCCTCATCAAGGCATGTGTTCTCTAGCCTCGCTGTACCCCCAATTAACCCACTCTCGCCAGCTTCTCTTGATCGGTGACTCAGGTACTTCTGGATCTCCTTACCCTCACGGATCTTGACGAACTCGTGCTCCAGGTGTCGGAAAGTCGTGTCTCCTCCTTCGTTTCTGCGACGATGCATGGACGCCCTCCTTCATCACCACCATCGGCATTGACTTCAAGATTCGTACCATCGAGTTGGATGGGAAGCGTATCAAACTGCAAATTGTATGTACGCGACTCCCCTGTGAGATGTCGCTCATCCTAGATCCGTCGCGTAGTGGGACACTGCGGGGCAGGAACGGTTTAGAACCATCACGACCGCTTATTACCGCGGAGCAATGGGCATCTTACTCGTGTACGACGTCACTGACGAACGATCATTCAATAGTGAGCGTCTACCCGTGTCACCGGCAGACTCGCTCAGTACTACTAGATATCCGCACATGGCATGCTAACATCGAACAACACGCTTCGGAGGGCGTGAACAAGATCCTCATCGGTAATAAATCAGATTGGACAGACAAACGCGCCGTCACCGAGGACCAAGGCCGAGAACTTGCCAATGAACTCGGCATCAGATTCATGGAGACATCTGCCAAAGTGAACGATGGTGTCGAGGAGGCTTTCTTCACTCTTGCTCGGTCGGTCATCTAACACTTCCTACGGACACCTTGCTGAACGTCTCGTTTGCAGCGATTGCAAGGCCCGCCTCATAGACTCGCAAGCAGACGCTGCCGGATCAGCGGGCGGCCCTGGAAGTGCAGATGGATCTGTAAAAGTAAACCAGCCCACAACACAGGCTGCCGGAGGCTGTTGTTCATGAATCTTGTAATCCATGTACAATCCTCGCCTACCGATGTTGGTCTTTGGTACGGGGGAATTAATCCCACTTGTTCATACACGTTTATCATGTTAGCGGTTTACCTTTTCTTATACAACCCTTGTAATACTGCTATCTCGATCCCATGTTACTCACCGAGAGATACCCAACACAGGCCAAGGATAACCTCCTTCCCAAGCTATGGATGGCAATGTTAAGATTTAATCAAACATCGCCGGCCACAAGGTTCAATTAAATTGATACTTGGCAGTACTGTGTTTAACTGCAACATATCCTAGCTGGGTTTAGGGTCCAGATGCATCTTATATTGCTGCCCTTCACTGTGTGCTAACTTCCCCTCATCTCCTCTTACACAGCCGAGTTCCAATTCCCGGCCCACCACCGCTTGATCCGCTCACCACCCCACTCGTCATACTCTTTCCTCGTGACCCCAACCTGCTTGAACTCCTCCGTGTTTGCAAATGCAGCCATACCATGCCATGCATCCAGCATGGGATCCGCAGCACGCATCAGATTCCCAATTTCAATGTCGGTTGGCAATATCGGCCTGAGCGTTTCATACACGCGATCGCGGAGACCGGGAAGCTGTGACGGACCCCCCGTAAGGAAGACGTGCTGGCGAGTAATATAGAAAAGTAGATATGGTCAGCGCCAACGCGCAAGAGCAGCAACAAGCGTCGCCACCACAGACCTTGACGAGCTTTCGTTTTTCGGCTTCCGAGAAGCGTGCAAGGACGCTTTGCAGCACTTCCCCTACGCCCGCCGAGTCTACCCCTGCCATGCTTGGCGAGAAAAATGTTTCGCAGGCGCGCCATCGCTCCGTGTTCAAGTGTATCCGGCTATGGCCCGCGATATCTCCTTCCTCATATTGAGGCTTGAACACCGATAGGAGCGCGGAGCGCTGTGAAGTCAGAGAGGCGTGCGTATGCTGGGGAGTGAACGTGGGATCATATTGCAGTAGCTTGCTCTCGATAACCTGAAGTTGGTTGTAGTCTTCCTCCTCGTCCGAAGACACCGCAGCCGTGTTCTAGAGCAAGCGACCGTATCAGATTGGAGGAACAGAGAAACGAGCGGATGCGTTACAATTTTGCGATAAATGGCCCAGTCTTCGTCGTCGGCGCCAAACATGTCCTCTACACGAGACCCGTGACCTTGGTTGCTTCGTTATTCCCGTGAGTCGTAAGGTGAGACGCACCTGCACCAGCTTTGCGCTTCTTCTTAGGCACTCTATCATCAGCCGCAAGCGAAGCTATGTTCTTCATCCTTGCTTGAGCTGCAGCGCTCTTCCGGTCTGCAAGCGCTGCTTTCCTTCTGCCTCGTTCTTTCATCTTAATCATCAGTGCCTAGATAAAACATTCGAATCAATGCAGGCCGCGCGACCGGGAGTCCCGTACCTCTTGTTCCCTCCGCAGACGACCCGCCCATTCGTCGAAATTGTTCTCCCTTTCCTCTTCATCCCGCTTCTCTCCGGCCTCTTTTTCCTCTCTCTCTTTTTCCTTCTCCCGTCGAGCTCGCGCACGCGCTTCCCATCCAGCCTTCATAAGCTTCTGTTTCTTTTTCTCTTTCATGCCTTCCTCATCAAGCTGTTGCAACGCAACCCAAGCGTCAGCGTTGGTCGGAACGGTTTCTCATCTCATACACAAAATGAACTTGCCTCTGCATCGGGAACATCAACCAAATTGAAATTCGGTTCTTCCTATAATTCAGTCCGATCAGTGGGAGAAGTCCCATTGACGGCGAACGACGCGCGACGCACGACAGCTTCGTCCGTCCCATCCATGTCCTTTTTCCGTGCACGTTTGAGATCATATTCGAGTTTCTTGATCGTCTCTTGCAACGCTGCGTCGTCGTCGAATCCTTCCGACTGGAGTGTGCTCTAAACGATACCGTCAATGTGCGTCGACAGAGCGAGTCCTGTAAATCTGACCGTCCACTCGCGTTTGTTGTCGCTACGTCCCTCTTTCAGATTGAGAAGATATTGTAGATCGGTTTCTTTCTGCAAGAGCTGCGAAGAACCGAGGGGTATGGTGAGGGAGAAACGCGTCCGGTACAAACGACGTACCTTTTCCATTCGGTTTTTGGCAGCCATCTCTTGCAATTTCTTCCCCTGCTCCTTCCTCTTTTCGGCAATTCTGGTCAGTTCCTCTTCCGTCTTTTCCTCTACGACCGGAAGCGCGAAAGGAAACTGGATTATACGCTCTGAAGCGCGCAGATTGGCAGGGACCTTCAGAGAGCGAAGTGTAGTAGGGTAATCTATTGCGAATTCACAAAAGTTGTGCAGCATCCACTGTGGGGTGACAAGGCGGCACGTTGAGTCACATCAAAGGAAAAAGAAAACGGTGTTGGACGGAGCGAAAAGACGTACGCCAGCTTGTGTCGAGGTGACGCGCGTCGGGAAATTATGATACTTGAGCTGGATGAGTTTCAGCAGGTACTCTGTCGTCTGCTGTGCGCCCCACGGTATCCTAGACGATCATGCGTGCTGCTCAGCGCTCGTGCGCGTCCATGCAAAGAAACGACATCTCACCGCTTGGCATGACTCAGTATACCCTTCCCACCCAAAATGGGTATCACAGACGTGGACGCCGTACCGAACGAGATGATCAATCCGTCCTCCGTAAACGGGGCGTTCCGTGCGGAAGGGAGGTTGTTCTGGTAGAACGACATGATGGCGTCGACACAGTATGCGAGCGAAGGGACGCCGTATTGCTCGAACAGGAGCTCAGAGGTAACTTCACGCCGAGTGTATCGGTCAACCGTTTTTCGTCAGTTTTGAGAGAGTACCTACGGGCGCGAGAGTGCAGCGGCGATCCCAGGCGCTCTGTCATCAGCACGGGGTGCGCGACGCTCGATGCATCGATACCCAATTGGATGAACGCACAATCGAGTGCATGTTCCTGCAAGATGGATACGCGTCTCAGCTCGACCACAAATCAAGGCAGGAACGTCGTGCAAAAAGGAGGGAGGCGGAGAGGCGACCCAACCCAAACTTGATGTGTAAAGACCCACCAGCGCATCAAAGTTGAGGAGCACGTCCCCTTCCCAAGGCGTCTTCGCCTGACCCTTGGCCCCACTCTCCGCGTCGATCGCATCTCCGAACAGCAACATCGGTTGGTTATACTTGCGCTCTTTGAACCTGGCAATCACATTCGGGACGGAGTGCGGGGCGAGTACGGACTTGGAACCGGGCGTCGAGAACCCAAAACGCAAATTGGACGCGCCATTGTCGATGATGAGTGGTGTGCGTGTTCCTCGGAATGCGTCATAGGAATCAGGCGGCGTGTAGGTGGGCAAAGCAGGCACTGGAACACGAAAGAGTGTCAAAGGCGTCGATGAACCAGCGCTGCCAGACATCCCTGGTCAAAGCAGGGCTCGGTGGGCAGGAATGTAGAGTATTTCGAAGCGCGCGAGTCGCAAAGTCGCCGCTCTGGAGACTTCAACTTGAACGTGCTGCCGTGCTGCACCTGCAGGTAAGTACAGCTGGCGCTTTGAACTGAGCGCCAAATCATTGGACGCGTGTGGTGTCTCCCGCTTACTATCATGTCGCAGTCTACCACTAAACGCGACGTTGCATTCCGAATGCTCTCTGGGCGGCCACATATCCTGACCAGCGATATTTGCTATCCGTTGGCTATTGGTCATAATTCAACACCTGCCATGCTGCAGATAATTTCGATCGGCAGCTGCTAATAGCACTATGGATCAGCAGTAAATGTACTGATAGCTGATAGTAGGCATCTGCTGGCTGAGACCTATGCCAGAAGGAACCATTGGACGCCAGACTGTCGTCTCTGGTGTTAATTAATCTTCCAGGCGTATATTCCTGGATCAAAAGACGATCCCCCGATTGATTGGTCGTGCGCCCACCCATGAGGTGAGTTGCATGCTACGATATATCAGATATCAGCGGACGAAGAAAGGTACTGAACCGATACAGGTCGATGTCAAGAGTCCACCCTTCTCCCCCGCGCAGAGATCGCCCGTGCCCATCATACACCACTACCGCCTTCTCGTACTCCTTGCTCTCAGATTCTCGAATCGCTGTTTGACATTCGCATATCCCACCCTATCAACGCGGTGCATATAATACGTCCCTCCGCCACTTCCCCACGAGACACTTCCGGACCGGTATGGACGTTCGACGACGTCAAAAATGGCACAGATATCGTCGACCTGTGGGGAGATATGTCGTGTCACTGCACAGGTGGACAGCCGGATCACGTACGTTGCGCTCAGTTACGCGAGCGTTGGGGGACACGAATGGCTTCAATGAAACGACTATTGCGCCTTCCTTGAGATCCAAGAATTTGGCTCTCAAGGCCTCGTTCACTATGAAGATGTATCTTTTAGGTGCGACAATCAGGGCCAGATACCGAACGACACTCACGGGATTGTTGAAACACCTTGTTATTAACCAATACTACATCTGCCTCTTTCAGCAGCTCCGTGACTCTTTTGCTTTGAAGCATGTCACCTTCTTCGAGTTCCACCTCGCCAGTGCGTACACCCCACATCCGGCAACGCTTCTGAAATTGCTTCCATTGCTGCCGCGCAACATCCGCAGGACCACCCAAGAGCTCGATCCCATAGCTCCGACATCCTGTTTGCAGGGATGCTTGGAGCAATACGTTGCCCACACCTGAGCCAAGATCCATGAGTAGAGATTCAGAATTGATGCCAGTCGCGTTGATAATTTCCGAAGTAAAGCTGGGCATGAGTTCTCCATATACTTCACTAGAGAATGCCTCGTAGCGATGCAAGTTTTTGATGTTAGGTCCTACACACCGCTGGTACGTTTCGTCTACTATCCGCAACATGACCTTTTCTGGAATCCCCTTTGGATCTGTCCAGGAGCGAGCTGTAGACATCAATATGTTGGGTGGTGGGGGAAGGAATACGTCCGACGGGAGTGGTGGATATTTAAGTGAACGGAGGATTTGATTTATACTCTCAAGGGTCGAAAGAAAGCGCGGACCATCGTGCCGACGGATGGCACGTTGAAGTGATCGAAGGTGGTTCGGCCGAGGTGCATTGTTATTTGGTTGGATCGGGTTCGGTGTCGCTAACGGACCTTTGAGCGATAGGGATGCATCTAGAAGGTCAGGTCGTGTAAAAGAACAAGGTGAAGGTGGTGGGGTGTCGTCAGAGAGGGACCCCGTGGGCAACGAGCCGAATAGCGCTTTCTGCGCGGGAGTAAGGTAATCTGGAATAAAAATGAACAAAAACATACAAGATCAAACCGTGCACCTACAATCAATAATAGTATGTAATGACTGTTCCAGGCACATGATGGGGTTATAGTGATCTTTGTCCTTAGGCACTAATAGCATAAATCTGAGTGGCATCGAGAACATGAGAATCGTGACGATTCAACCGTGAGGGGATGGAAAACCCACTTCTCATTAGCATAATTATTAGGATACTCTAAATCAGCAGTTGGAATGCTTTCGACCTCGAACGACGTATCCGCAGGGTCGTCGGGGTTCCTAAAGTCTTTTTGTACAGGATGAACAACAGCATGTGTGTGTGCGACGACCTGAGGAGAACTCACAATTTTTGTATGATTTTGATAGCCTCCGGACGACATCCGCAGCGCTGACAAACCCATCTCCGGGAGACCCATTGTCGACGGACCACCATTCCCTAGTGCACGCTTTGACAGGGGCCGGGAACACGGAGGTGGAACGTGATCTGTCTGAGCGATAGATATCAACGGGTTCTTCCAACGCAATGCTCCTTGGTCTACTCCTTTCCTCTAAAGACGAATCGGAGGCGTAGGCACTCGTGCTTGCACGTTTTACACGTTTCTTGATCTTCCGTGGCCGGCCTGGTCTGCTGGGGCCATCCATGAGACTCGGTGCACGCTGCCGTTTCGACGAGGAAGACGCGGAAACGGACGTGTCTCGGGATGGGGATGGAATACCAAGGTCGGATGTGTCGGTGAGCGGGCTGGAAGGGGCGGAGAAGGACCCGGGGGAGGACGGGGGACACGACGAGTCGTGCGGTTGGGGGGTATGAGGCAGTGGCTGAGCGTCGAGTTCACGCAGCTGGTCCTTCCAAGCCCTTCGGGTCGTTACGCATATCGTCGGTGTCGTCATGTGCCAGATTTCTTGGCCACCACCAGCCATCGGCGTCGCTGCAAGTCGCGGCTTTGTCGGAAATCTCATTTATGGTGGCAGTGTCGCGTCCATTTGAGCACGTGAGCCAACATGGCCACTTCGCGTGGATTCATCAAAGGCTTGCTTTGTCTTGCGAACATAAAACACAGTTCAAGCTGAGAGCGATGCTTGTCTTCCCAAAGCGATGGTTCCGATGCACCTGGGCGACAATGACATCACTTGTTGGCTTGAATGTGTCACGTGACTCATATGATCAGACGGACGAGAAAACGTCGCACACCACCCTGATACAATGTCGGACGAGGTATCGAAAAAGACGAAGAAATCGAAAAAAGAAAAGGAAACAGACCCCACTATCAGTCGATCGTCGGAAATCATCCAGAAGGGTCCGTCGCTCCATGCAACTAAGCGTGTATTGATCCAACCTTGAACAAGCCAGGCGAGAAAAAGAAGAAAAGCCCACAGGAGACTTTCAAGAATGAAAAGACCAACCTTGACATTGAGCCTCCCCCGAAGGTTGCGGGTAAGCAGGCATCACGCCTAGCCCCGAGGTCCTAAGTGATTTCCATGATCTAGCACAAGCTCTCGAAAAGGATCGGAAGGATAGAAAAAAGTCAAAGAAAAAGCCGCTAGAGAGAGACGACGCAGCTGAATCTCCGGCCGTGCCGGTAGAACAAACAGCAATGAATATAGGTGGGTAGCCTGATCGCCAATAATCTATTTTTCGCGCTACATGCTGCCGACCAGATCCGCCATCACCAGATACTGTGGTAGAGAGAAAAAAGGACCGCAAGCGTAAGCGTCGCCTCGAGGACGATGCGGATGTGGCCAAAGAACCATTGGCAAGTCCATCTAAAAGACAAAAGCAAAGCAAACAAGCCAAGCGTGTCGAATCCGAGTCTCACTCTCAAACTGCCACCCCGCCGGAGGATACCCCACACACAGTCGTTTTACCTACTAATCCCGCTGATGCCTCCGCGTTCCTCACTAAGCATTCCGTTACCATTCATACGCCCGCCTCTCTTCCATCTGTCGTCCCTGTCATCTCATTCGACCAGCTGCAGGTTCCAGAACCCCTCAAGGTGGCTTTCAAAAACTTCGAGGAGCCTACCCCAATTCAAGCTTGCACATGGCCGCCAGCTTTACAGGGACACGACGTAGTGGGTATTGCCGAGACAGGAAGGTGCGTCCCGTAAACACTGTATGCTCTAGAACATCTGAGCACTTGCCGCTGAAGACCGACTGATCATGGAACAGCGGCAAGACATTGGCGTTTGGCATTCCCGCCTTGGCTCGGCTTCTTTCCACATCGGACATGAAGAAGAGTAAAAAGTCGGAATCAAAATCAAAGTCGCAGCCTTCGAGCTCCGTATCCGTTCTTGTGGTCGCGCCAACCCGTGAGCTCGCGCTGCAAACCCACGATGCGTTGTCGACTCTTGGTGCTCCCTTCAACATTTCTAGTGTCGCCGTCTTTGGAGGGGTCGATAAGGCACCACAGATCAAGGCACTCAGAAGCGAAGCGAAAGATGGAAAGGTGACAAGGATCGTAGTCGGCACGCCAGGAAGGATCTTGGATCTGGTCAACGAGGGGGCATGTGACCTTTCGAGGTGCGTTGCATTTCCAGGTCGCCGATGGCTATTTACGCTCTCGGCCAATTTAGAGTTAGCTACCTCGTATTAGACGAGGCTGACAGGATGCTTGATAAAGGCTTTGAGAACGACATCAGAAAGATCATATCATTCACGGAGCAAGGACCTGGCCGTCAGACCATGATGTGTACGTACCGAACCATCATCCTGGTCACCCGAACACATCTGGGATTAATTAGAATATAAAACTTTTTTTCAGTTAGTGCGACGTGGCCAGAATCGGTGCGGAGGCTAGCAAGCACGTTCCTGCAGGATCCTGTGCGCGTTACAGTGGGCAGTGATGACCTGACGGCAAACAGTCGCGTCGAGCAGATTGTCGAGGTATTCGACGATCCGCGGGAAAAAGAGTATGTGCATCTTTCTAATTGTGACACCTACTTTTTTTCCGTCATGAAAACCTCCAAATTTTAGCTCTCGTTTGGCGAAGACGCTGAAAGCCCTCTCACACAAGAAAATATCTGTGAAAGGTTCTCCTGAATCTCGTACTCTTGTCTTTGCGCTCTATAAAAAGGAGGCATCACGGGTCGAGTCTATGCTACGACAACATGGTTACTCTGTTGGCGCTCTCCATGGTGACATGGCGCAGTCCGCGCGTATAAACGCTCTGGAAAAGTTTAAAACCGGTGAAACAGGGATATTGGTGGCGACGGATGTGGCAGCGAGAGGGTTGGATATTCCAAATGTTGGGGCTGTCATCAATTACACTTTCCCGCTGACCATCGAAGATTATATCCACCGCATTGGAAGAACTGGTGAGCTTCTTGTTTCGTGTTCCAACGACGAACACTCGACTCAACATTCGACATGATTCGTAGGCCGAGGTGGACGGACCGGAAAATCGATCACGTTCTTTACTGGCGAAAACCACGAGCGGAGTCTTGCTGGCGAACTAGCTCGTGTGCTTCGAGACTCGCATTTCGACGAGATGGCAGACAGATTGGGGCAGTTCCCAATGACGATCAAGAAAAAGACGCACGGTTCGTATGGGGCATTCTTTAGGGACGATATCACGGGCACAGCGACGAAGATTGTGTTTGAATGAGTTTGTCGTATTACGGTTGGCAGGGCGGGTCGTCTCGCCGTGTAATTTGATGGGGAGCAGGCGTCGAGTGTGCGTATGATGGATTCATTGGTTGCTACCAGCTCGGCGCCTGAAACTACCGTAAACGAGGGCCTCGGCTAGTTCAAAAACGCAGCCAGCATGTATCGCTCGTACGTTACGAGGCTGTTGGACTTGCGCGGCCGAGGTAGCTCTTGTTGGCGACGTCAACGCAACTGCTGAGTTGTTGGTCCGCACGAGAGCGTCGCACGGAGCACAGCACGATCGAGTGAGCCATTTGGAGCACAACGCGGACGCCAACGTCGCTGTAATATTCCACCCTGGGCAGTTCTCCATCGCATCGATCCAGTGCCGCCACGCCTCACCGCATCCGCGCAGTTCCACCACGTTCACCTCCAGGCCCACTTTAGCACCCATCTCTGCACCACCTGCCAGCCAGCGACCATGATGGGCCTTTTCAGCCAGGCTGGCTCCCATATCCGTAGGGCACGAGGCTTATCCGTGGAAGATAGGGCACCTGAAGACACAGAACCTGATGATACATCAATCCTGTGCGTTCTCTCAATCCTTCCCTCTCTATTCCCCCGCCCGTGTCATCATACCACTCCCTCTGTTCCTCCTCGTCCCCCATGGGCTACACCGACACTGACTATGATTGCAGAGACGAGAATGAGGGCTCTATCATCACCTCGCTGATATCCCAACTTAGGTTTGCCCTCGTTCCTCGGCGCGCCAATGCCTTGCTAAACTCGTTCTTTCATTTCCAGAGTAGGTATGGACCTCTCCAAGGTGACTTTCCCGACATTCGTCCTCGAGCCTCGAAGTATGCTCGAACGTATCACGGACTTCATGTCACACCCAGACCTCATCTTTGGGTAAGGGCATCTCTCTTTCCTTGCGTCTTCGCCAGCCCTGAGACCTATCCTTTTCTTTCGCCTCGTCCTCGCGTTCTCCTCGGCGCTCTCCGTGGTTGGTGTCTATCCCTCTTTTGTACGGCTCATATAAAGTGCGGAGGACTGCGCGGAAGCTGAAGAACGATACCTTCGTGTACTCCAATATTACCTCGCAGGATGGCACATTAAGCCAAAAGGCGTCAAGAAACCGTGCGTCCTCGTCCCTCTTCACCATCGTTCCAAACATGGATGTGATCCATTTGGTCATAGGTACAATCCCGTACTCGGCGAATTCTTTCGTTGTCGGTACGATTACTCGAACGGCACCCGAGGGTTCTACGTCGCGGAGCAAGGCAGGTCCCCGCACGCATGACTTAGAGCGGGGTTGCTGACTTAATTCATATACACGCCACGCACAGTATCACACCACCCCCCCATCTCGGCTTTTTTCTACATCTCGCCCGAGAACCGTCTTTGTATCGTTGGTGAGCTGAGACCAAAGTCCAGGTTCATGGGAAACAGCGTCGCGATGACGATGGAGGGGGAGAACCGAATAACGCTGTTGGGCAAACCAGAAGATGGGGGTATGTTTCTTCTTCGTGCGCGCGCCCTTCTCTTGATCGTCACGCAGAGTACGTCCTCACGATGCCAAACATGTACGCACGCGGCATTCTCTTTGGCAAGATGGTCCTTGAGCTCGGCGATACGTGCATCGTCAAGAACGAGACGCATCGATTGTCTTGCGATCTGGAATTCAAAACCAAGGTAGTCCCCTTTTTCATCTCCGTGCGCGCATGAGAACCTCAATCGTACGCCTCCAATATCAGGGGTTCTTCTCCGGCACGTACAACGCGATCGTAGGACGCGTGCGCAAAGTCGGTTATGATATCGGCGAAATCTCGGGAAGATGGAGCCACGTTATGGAGTTCAAGGGTATCCCCGTTCGTCCACCCTTGTCCTCTCACGACACATGGGGTTGACGCCCGCAACACAGAGCGGAACCAAACGCGTCCTGTTCGACGTTGCCAAAGACGGGCAGCACATCGCGCCAAAATGCGTCACGCCAGATGACGAACAAGAGCCTTATGAGTCTAGACGGTACGTCGTCCCGTGGGACACGGCGATGAGCGAGACCATCGTTATTGAACGTGTTCGATCCAGACTATGGCAGAAGCTCACGCAGGCGATCGTCGCCAAAGACATGGAAGCGGCTACCCGCGCCAAGACTGCCGTCGAAGACGCTCAACGTGATCTTCGCCGCCGACGCGACGAGAGTGGCGAGGTGTTCGTGCCTAGATTTTTTGAACTCCGAGATGGGAGGTGGTGTCCAAAGTTGAGGTGAGTCCTTCGATCTCGGTCGCATTTCTGGCCTTGTTACCATTTATGAGCGACCATTGACGTGTGCTTTTACTCCGACGTTCGCCGTTGCAGTATTCCACAAGACGCCTCGGATACGGCAATAGAGACGGTAGAGTCCTGGATATGGCCCAGTGCATGAATGCTTTCTCGTTGCGCGGTTTGCTGTATGCTACACTATATACATATCCTCTTTCCTCCCAGTTGTTCTCTTTCGATGCCTCTTCACTCACAATTCACACAACTAATGCATCCATTGAAATTGTACCTTGTAGCAACAATTGAAGGGTATATAAAGTGGCCATGATTACCAGCGGCTCGATGTGTAGACCATGAGATTAAAATGTGGACAGGGTAGATAAGTGGTCGTGGTCAACAAGAGGTATAAGTAACGAACGGATGTGCATGTTAACTAACCAAAGCAAGAAGAGCAGACTATTAGATCAAGGTTGTATATCCAAAATATCCAAAGTGAGATCCCCACGGAAATAAGAGACATGAATATCGTACAGGACGTCTATCTCACCAGCTCACTTACGACCACCACCCGTCTTCATCCACTGTGGGCGTGAGAGAAATGGTGCTGGGCGTAGGCGACGCGACGGAGTTTGCCCTATATGTAGACATTACAGATTGTGGTCTGTACGATGGCGCCGGAGCCGCTCTTTGCACGTAGGATGCCGCGGGTGCCATATTAGAGTACTGCTGTTTCGGTGCGTGCATCGAATCCCAGACGGACGTTTGCGGGGGGGTATCACTACGCACGACCTGACTTCCATTGACGCGTCCGATAGGCGTACGTGAGCGGTCTCCACCGAAGACCGTACTTGCGCGGGAGTCGGGGCGTGGCGGCGACGTGTTCTTTGTGGATGTAGGTTTACTATACGTCGACACGCTCGGCGCAATAGCATGGGTCTGGGCCTTTGCTTTGCTAAGCTCTGCTTCCAGGCGCGCCAACTGCGCTTCGAGACCTGAAACTTGATCACGGAGTTTGCTTTCGCGATCCTGTGAGGCGCATTGCCAAATCAGCAACCCATTTCTGATTTACGCTGTGGCGGCCTTAAAAAGCACATACCTTGACTAGGCGGTCTTCAGCCTCCTTCTCTTCAAGTTGCAGTTTGGCAAGCGAGTAGTCGGCGTCCAATTGCACTTGTGCCTGTTCCACGTCGTCCAGTTTGTTCCTTGTTCGTTCCAAGTCTCCCTCGCACTCCCTCGCACGTTTCTCCCACTCACTCGCCCGTTGTTGCGCCCCAATAAGGTTTTGCTTCGCAGCACTTGCCACGCGCTCACTATTGGAAGCCCGGAGCTCCTGCTCGCGCGCCCGTTTCTGGAGAGCCAAAAATTCAGGCTCAAGCTGTCGGTGTTGATCCCGAACACGTCTGAGCTCTCTAAGCTCGGATTCGTCGGCCTGTGACCTGAAACTCATGGCTTCCATCTGCTCAGTGATGCGACGAAGATCTTCCCAGTGGCTTTGCTGAGCAACAAGAGACTCGTGTTCTTGCTGCAGCAACCTGAGTGATTGTGCGGTGAGCTCCTTCTCTTTGTCCGCTATCTGGAGCTGCATTGAAAGGTCACCCAACTACAGATAACTCAGTTTGCCGCACGGATAGGAAATAAAGCTCGAACGCATACCTGGGTCTCAAGCGCATGCTGCTCTGTAATTGCATCCTTGTTCGCCTTCTCAAGCTCAACAATGCGTTCTTGGTTCGACTGCGCAGCCACATCTGAAGTCTTGAGTCTCGCTAAGCTCTGGGAAAGTGCGTCCTCCAGCTCTGCATTACGAAGTGCTACTGCTGAAACCTCGGAAGCATGGGTTCTCATTCCAGCTTGCATCTCATCCACCCGCGTCCGCAACCTATCGCGGTCATTCTCAACGTCCTTGAGTCGCTCTGCCAAGTTATCCTTTTCGACACGGACTTGTCCATGTGCCCCACGTGCCTTGGCCAGAAGTACCTGAAGTTCGTTATTGCTTGCTTGCAACTTACGAATTTCGTCTGCGTCGCATTTGGCAGCATCCCGTGACACCGCGAACTCGGCATGCACATTTTGTAGCTCAGTCACAGCAGCACTGAGCGCCTCGGGAAGAGCGTTGAGACGATCCGTGAGGGCCTGATGAAGAGACTTTTGCAGAGCAACGTCGTCATCTTTTTGCGCGAGCACTGAGTTTTGTCCATTCGCAATGGTTTCGACAGTGGATTGGAGCAGGCGAAGAGCGGAGAGGACCGCATCACTTGCCTCAGAGCTCGTTGGTCGCGATGGATCCGCTGGGATTACCTGAGCCGTCTCAATAACCCTTTTGAGCTCCTCAAATTGAGAGGGAAGAGTAGACACTAGACCAGCCAGATCGGCCTGCTTGGATGCGAGATCGTCGTTCTTGGCGGATAGAGATACTTGAGATTCTGCCAAGACATTGAGCTTGGGCGCAACATCCGCGAGAGACTGTAAGCCTCCAAGTACGCTCTCAGCCACCTTACACGAGACAGAATCCACATTGAATGCCTTGTCACGGTTGGCAAGACGAGCGTCAAGACGCTCGACGACAAGGTCAGCGACTTGTTCCTTGATCTCATGCGCATCGATAGGGGCGATAATGCGACGAACTTCAGAGGAGATCTGAGTAACGACGAGATCCATATTCATCGCCGATGGCGAGGGCAGCAAGGGAATAAGACTCTCCACAATAAGGCCTGCCGTCTCGCGCTTGTCTGCAGCAAGGTCGATAAGTTGTTCAATGTTCGGCTTGACCGCCTGACTTAGTCTGGCAGTGAGCATATCATAATCAACCGTTTCTGGGCGTAAAGACTTCAGGTGTGGACTGAGAGCTGCCAGAATCTCCTCGATGAACGTATCTTTTTCATATTGGTCCGCAAATGGTCGAGTGTCGATCTTGTTGGAAAGTTGGCCAATCGTATTAAGGATGATCTGGAGATTACGATGGTTCATCTGATCGATGATGGGGACGGAGTCCATGTTCGAAGGCGAAGCTGCAGCATGGGCCTGCTCGAAGCGGGAGATAGCCTCACGAAGTTCCGTTTGTAAGAGCAAGAGGTTTTCAGAGTGACCCCGCTGCACAACATCACGGATAAGCTCGAGATCTAGCTCACCACGAGCATCCATCTGACTGTCGTCCAACCCTCTAGCCGCAGACTCTTGAAGTTGCGTCCGGAAGAGAGTAACAACGTCTGCGATTGCATCCTCGGTGGCGGGGCTGATGGAGGCTGTAGCTACACCACGGGACTTGGCGATCTCTGAACGGAGTATCTGGAACTTCTCGTCCAACACCGCCTCAATCTTGTCCTCGAGTGCTTGTGCTTCGAGTCGCTTCGCGAGATTGACGGCAGGTATCGACACATTGGAGAGCGACGAGTTGTGGGCACTATGCATAGTAGGCAATGACGAACGACGTTTGATTGCAGGCGTGAAGATATCTGGCGACTCGAGGTCATCACGTTGGACGCCGGGATCCGTGACAAAACGCGAGCGAGATCTGTTCGCAGACATGGAAATGGGTGGGACTGCGAAATCGTCGAGAGAGGGACGTCGTGAGTGCTCGAAGAGCTCGCGTGAGCTGAGCCGCGAACGAACAGTTCGTCGCGTTTTTTCGTCTCCGACAAGAGCTTTGAACACGCCGGCGGGCACAGTGTTGGTCGAAGTAGGGTTCTTGAAGTCCAGCGGAATGGGGGCACGTTTTTGCTTCGTGACCGCAACAATCGGAAGTAATTCTTCGTCCTTTGGTTGATCAGTTTCAGCAAACAGCTGTCCTTCTTCAACTTCCATTCCCTCCGGCCCCTGCCCCTCGATACGGCGCATAGAATCAGTCGGAAATCCGGAGAAAGTGAGGGGCTGCAAAGGTCCGCCACTTACATGCAAATCTTGCGAACCCAACACACATGGTGAATTGGGAGCAGAGTGGCGGATGCTGCGAGGCGTTTTCTCCACCGGTGGGAATCGGAATGCCGCCATGTTTTCTTTACCGCTGTCATTGCCTTCATCATCCGAAGTCGTGCTATGCGAACCACGCCGCTGTCTTTTTTCTCTGCCTTGCTGGGGTCGGGGTGGGGAAGCAGGCGGTACGGGAAGGGGACGGGAAGCAGGCGAGACAGGGAAAGCAAGCTGCGGTACGCCGGGAGGAGGACGGAAGGTGAATCCACCCGGCTTGAACTCCTGTGCTGCCGCGTTAAGTGGTTTTCCAAACGAGGGGAAGCGAGCATGGGCCTGCGTTGGTGCTAGTGGTGGCGGCGGTCCATCGAAGGACCCCCATGGACTCGATCTTCGGCTGGACCCAAACACAAACGGTTTGGCGTGTGGATTGAGAGCGGTGGTTGGAGGAGGATGCAATGAGATATACTGCTGGACAATAACCTGATCGGAGCCAGAGCGCGAGTGTGCCGCAGCTGGGTCATGCGTACTAAACTGCGCAGAAGGATCTCTCGAGTGTGGGAGGGGCGGAAGAGGACGGCGTCCCGGAGTTGAAGTTGACGATGGTCCGAGGGTGAAGTCCATGGGATCCACACCGAGGAAGGCAGCTCTCTGCTCTGCATGCATCTCATCTTCACTTGGATTGGAGACCAGATCGAAATCGCGGCGGACCCGCACGCCGAAGAGGTTATCTGGAGGAGCAGGGAAATTTGGTAAACGTCTCGGTGTCTCCAACTCTTGGCGCCTTTGACGAAGCAAGCGACGCTGCATTCGTGCCTGACGTGCTCGCTCCTCGTCCGAGGGATTGGACCATTCACCAATACTTTCCTACAACAAGTTAATATTCAAAAGTAGCATGCACCGAAGTGGAGTAATATTACCTCATCGTCCGAATCCAAGCGCACGTCTTCAGACCCTGTCCATTCACCAACAGCTTCCTGATCTAAATCGTCGATAGTCGGATTGCCCACGGGACTTCTGATGGGTACCATGTCCACTTGGTCTGGCATAACCTCATGAATACCTCCAACAGAATGCAACGAAAGCGCGTGCGATAACCTCGAAACGTGTCTGGAATGATGAGTACTTTGTGCGACGGTCGCTATTCCATCGGGCTCGGTAGTCGGTTGACTGGGGGGGCGACCAAGGCCAGAACCATCTTCATTGTTTGGAGACCTTTGTTCGACCTGTGCATCACCAAATGGCTCTTCTTCCGGGGGCTCTTCCTCTTCTGGTATATCAAGGCCAAATCCACGGACAAAGTCCGGCCGGCTGCTTCCCCGACTGATACTAGGAGGGGCAAGCGAAGGTATCGACATGGGCACACGGCCTTGAGGTGCATGAATTCCAATCATGGGAGAAGGTATATGACGTTCGACATCTTCGATGCTATCTGAACCCAAAACAGCACTCGGACCAAAAGGATTAAAGGCTGCGGTCGGGTTGTAGAGCGACGGTATTGGAGGTGGCGGATGCGCCAGTGAGAGACTGTGTCCGTGCCTGTCTTGAAGCCTTGGCGGGATTTGTGACCCGGGAGAGGGCGACAGAGCGAACGTTTGCTGAGGAGAGCTCGTCAACGAGTTTGCCGCCGAAGCGTTCTGGGACTGTTGCAGCTTATTCAATTTGAAATAGAGCAACGATGGATCCGCTGGTGATGATATCTGCAGGAACGATTGAGCATATCAGCGACCATGCACATTCAACGAGGCAACTTACCGAAGCAGCGCGAGCATGTGGAGCATGAAGAGAGACAGAACCTCGTTCAACACCCAGTTTCTCTAGCTTTTCCTCGATGACTTGGTGTTTAATCGCGTCCCAGGCGACCTAGCGGGAGGAGCTATTCAACGAAATGCACACTATAAACACGTGTTGCGTACCTTGCCAGGCAGAAACACGTCGACAGTATCAGGAATGTGATGGCGCCAAGTATCCGGAGGATGGAGTTCTGCCGTCGAGATCTCGGGGGGTATCACCACGGACTCTTCATGACTGGTCGTCGGCATGGGTGTACGCGCCCACGGGGGCCGACTAGGTGGTTGATCCTCGTTACCAGGCATCGTCTCCACCGGTAAATTGACGGTCAGTTTTTTCCCCTTTGGAGTAGGCATTGCAGGAGCCGGAGGAAGCGGACTGAGCTTGCGACCCGGACCACCGAGAGGCGCCTTTGGTGGCCCTCCAAAACTAATGCTTGGAGCACGTCTGTTCCTCGGGATAAACGGCTGCCCGAAAGGGGGTGGAACCACTGGGAAGCCTTGTCCGAGAGGGGTCATGGGAATAGCAGTCGGCGGTGGAAAGTTGGGGAAGTGAGCGATGCTCGAGTGACCTTGGTGCTGCTGGTAAGTGGGACGACCTGGGAGATTAGGTAGTTGTGGAGGGAAAAAAGACTGCATGGGTGTCTGAAGGGGAGGAGGCACGATTTGAAACGGCGGTGGGTGGTAACTTTGCTGGATGGAGGTCGGGAGGCCGGGTGAGAAGACGGGCTGTCTACCGTCAAAGGGCTGCTGCATGTTGAGGGACGGAGGGATGTTGAGACGGGGAAGGGGGCAAAGAGGCTGAGCAGCCATGCAGGATGAACCCCGACGCGACCAGACAAGAGAAAAAACGCGAACACCGACGGGGAACGACGACCAAATCAAAGACTTCAAAACGGCCGTCCCTCGCTTGTCTCCCACGTGTCTCCGTTTCAATGACAAGACATTCGGGTATTACGCGACGCTACTGCTACTCCTCGTACATGTCCTCGTCCTCGTCTTCATCCGAGTCCGACTCAATCTCGATGTATTTCTTTGTCTTGCCCCTCGCTGCACGCGTCGGCGCGGCAGTGCGTTTCTCCACCACCACCTCGTCAGAGTCGCTCTCTACCTTTTTGGACGCGCTGGCAGGTTTCTTCACAACCGCAGGTTTGGTCCCAGAGGGCTTCCGCGCCGTGGCCTTCTCTATAGGTCCGGCCTTACCAAAGAAATCAGTCATAGCAGCTTGTGCCGTCTTTGTCTTCTTCACTGCGGGCCGGACGTACAACTCGTCGTCGCTCTCGTCATCATCCGCCGGCCTTGCAAATGCCGCGTTAGAGACGTCCCGTTTCATCTGAATATGATACACGTACGACTTGCGCTTCGGCACATTCTCAGCTTTGGACTTCCCCTTGTCCTTTGCTTGGACTACAGGCGAATCAATCATCTCGATATCAGAGTCTGTCTTGACTAGTTTCTTCGCTGCAGGCTTCTTCACGGGCACCTCTGAAACATCACTTTCCGACTCTGACTTGATCTTCGCGGGCGCTTTCTTGGCCGGTCCCTTTTTGGGTGCGGGAGCAGGCTTCTCGTCACTACTCTCCTTTTTGGAGGGGCCCGCAACGATTGGCTTCGGTTTCGGCTCCGCCTTCTTCTTCGCCGCGGCTTTTGTTGGCTTGAAATCATCTTCCGAGTCTGAATCAAATGCATTACGGCTAGTCAGGGACTTCCGGTGCTTGAGAGTAGTTTGCTTCTTCTTGATCTTCTTTCCATTGGCATCAAGCATGGACTTGTTCTCAAAGTCTTGACACGATTTCTGGCACGAACGCGTTTACCTTGCAAGGAAATCAACCATTTGATCCGCACACACCTCCCATTCCTTCAGGAAGTCGTCAAGATCATCGTTCCACAACGAGACAGGGGTGCGCTCGAGCAGCGCGAGGAGTTCCGCTTCCTTATCCGCGGCTTGTTGCAAGAGTTTCTCAATCTAGTAACACCATATCAGATGTCCGCAGACGTAAGACCTCGCTAAACATACCTTCTCCTTTGTCAAACTCCAAATAGCCATTCCCAACAGGTAGTCGTAGTCAGTTGAGCCGGGAACATCCTGCTCCCCTTCTTCCACATCAGAGTCTACAACATCCTCAGTCTCGCCAGCTGCTTTGGCCTTGGTCACCTTGGGGAATGGGCGGAATTTGAGTCTCCGCAGGTCAACCATGATGTCTGCTTTCTTCCGGTTGGACACGACGAGTTCCTTCTCCACAATCATATTGACGAAGCGAGCCTGATTAGAGAGCTTCTCGAATTGCAGCTGGAGCTCGTTGGCCATGTGATCCTGTCACCGACCGTCAGTCCCAAGAAGCAGCTTACGTGTACCCTACATACCTTTCGTTTCTGGTAAGACGCTAACCGCTGGGGGTAAAAATCTTCAATGATCTCCTCGGGTGACGAATACCTCTGGATCTTGCCCTCAAAGTTGAAACAAATCATGTTGCTCGTGTTGATTTTACTCGTCAACTTGAAGAACTCGATCAAGCCTTGCTCCTCCGCCTTCTCGAGATCTTTGGTAGCCATCGTGATAACAAAGTGGACGTTGACATTGTCGTGGTGCTCCTTGTAGTCCTGTTCGTTGTTCAACGGGATATACGCGAATGCGGGTTAATTGATACAGTACCTTGATGACACCGTCACCTTTCTCGCCAACCATGGATTCCAGCTCGGCCTTGTATGACTGCGTCCATTTGTGAATAGGTAGCTCAATAATTTCAACGGTCGTGTCATTAATCTTGCGCGCCACACCAGTCACATCGTACTTGTGTTCACCAACCTTCTTGATGGCGCCTTTGAAGCCTCGCCACCAAGGAAGCATGGGAATCATTTCTTCACCAGCCATAAGCCGTCGTAAGTTGGTAACGATGTCCTCTGGGTTGTAACATGGAATGTTGGTACTCCATCCTAGATCGGTGTTCAGCAACTGCTTAGTTGGGAAGGTGTATACAAGAGCCTCACCGGTTCCAATGCCCTCCGCGCCGTTGACGAGTATCATAGGAAGGACAGGCATATAGTACACCGGCTCAATCCAATCGTTATCCTCCTTGAGGTATGTCAACAGCGGCCCGTCGTCAGGGTTGAATACCGTCCTCGTTAAGGGTGCCAGCTCGGTGAAAATATACCTAGCCGATGCATGGTCTTTACCGCCCATATCACGCGTTCCGTACTGACCATTCGGTAGCAGGAGGTTCAGATTGTTCGAGCCAACGTAGTCCTGAGCGAGATTGACAATTGTCATGGTTAACGACGCTTCACCATGGTGGTAAGCTGCGACTTCGGAAATGTAACCGACGAGCTGAGCGACTTTGATCTCCTTCTTGAGCTTGCGCTTGAAGCAACCCCAGATAACTTTGCGTTGACCTGGCTTGAGACCGTCCGCTACAGAGGGTATGGATCGAACATTGTCAGCCATCGAGAACAGGATCAGCTCTTTGTTGATAAAATCCGAGAATGGAATCTCTTCTATGTTGTGGTCGAGATATGTACCAGGCTGCGGATAAGTTAGGCAGCGCTGAAACCTAGATATATCTGCCTAACCTTGAACTGGCGGAGCCACTCTTTCCGATCATCAGCCTTTTTCTTGCTGAATGCGAGATCGATGAGTTCCTTGTCACCCTCTTGCGTAGAGGCAAAGGGAATCATGTGCTTCGCCATATTGCTGAAGTAGTACCGCGCATCCGCGTCACTGCTTGTCCCGAGACCCTGTCACAATTTTCATGAAGTGGACACGAACAAGAGCTCCGCGGCAACTACGAACCTTGTAGTACTTGGAATCCCACTTGTGCGCATCTTGCGTCCTCTCCAACCATTGTTCATACTCAGGTATTGTGAAGAAATCAATTCTTTGTTTTCCTTTGGAAACCCGTACGATGGGTGTAACGAATTCTACCAGGAAATTGGGGATTTTGAGCAATGAAGGGTAAAAATGGTCTAGGAAATTGATCAAAAGACCCTTAATATGGGAGCCATCATGATCCTATATGATAGCTCCATTCTCAACCAAGAGTCTCACAAAAAAATTGAGTCCTCACCTGATCAGTCATAATCATCAGTCGACCATATCGCAAACTGCCAATATTCGTGTATTCTTTGTTGTGCTGAAGACCCATGATTTTCTTGATATTCTGGATCTCCTCGTTTTTCATTATCTGGTCATGTTTGGCCTCTCGTACATTCAATAACTTTCCGCGCAAGGGGAAGACACCAAAGTAATCGCGTCCGACGACACCAAGTCCAGCAACTGCGAGAGCCTTGGCGGAGTCTCCTTCCGTTAGGATAAGGGTGCACCGATCTGCGCCCCTTGTTCCAGCATTATTGGCGTCAGCCAGTTTAGTCATACCAGTGAGACTATCGCAAAGAATTACTAAGACAACAACAGATAGATGTACAACTTGCCGGTTCCGCTTTGTCCCGTCAGTCTTCTTGATCTGTTGGTCTGCCTTAAATTTGGCCCAGTTCAACACCTGGTCGATGATGGGGGATTTCAACACTACGTAAAAAATATGAGCGGCAAGCCGAGATTACAAAAATCGTCCGGACTCACCTTTCTTCATGAATTCTTCAGACAATACTGGTTTCGTACCAAACTTGGACGCAGTCAGCGTCAGCGTCTCCTTCGTCTGACTATCAAAAGTAGGGTTCTCGATGAGGGCATTTACGAAGATCCACATATGGTTCTTAATCTGTGCGGGTTTGACTTTAGCACCCTTGTTCTTCTTCTCGATGGCAGCAATCAGATTCTTGGCGATTTGGTCGGCCATGTGTGCGACGTGAGTACCGCCTTTGGTCGTCGCAATCGAATTTGCGAACGAAACCTGTTGGAATGACCCTTCCGAAACCGCAAAAGCGACCTCCCAACGCGGACCAATTTGCTCATAAATCATAGACGGCTTGGCCTGCGCAGCACCCCCAGAAGTAGCTGCTGCTTCGGCGGCGGCGGATTCAAGGTACATTTCTACATATTGCTTGAAGTTCTTGACCTTCAAGCGTTCGTCATTGAGGAAGACCTTGACATCCCTGATTGTACCAGCCATGTCATAGACACGCCGTTTGAGGAGCGACAGCGTGTCCCCGTCGATGCACTCCATCCCAAACCGTTTCAGGTCTGGCTTGAAGGTAACTCTAGTATACTCCTCGCTCCTACTGTTTTTTGTGATCTTGGCAGTCCCGCATTTGCTCATGTTATTCGACCACGTCTGCTTGTACTTTTGACTCGTGTTCTTGTCAGCGGTGTCAATCGTAAACTCGTGTGAATAGATGTTGGCTAGCTTGGCACCATAACCATTACGACCACCCGTCAGCTTCTTCTCATCATCGTCATAGTTGGAGGACGACAAAAGATGGCCAAAGATGAGTTCGGGAATGTAAATTTTCTCCTTGCTGTGCATCTCGATGGGTATACCGCGACCATTGTTGTAGACGGATATCGTCCCTTCGTCCACGTCGATGTTGACTTTGAGCGTGTCCATGTTGGGATCGTTTATCTAGGGAGAGGTTAGGACAAGCAGAATGTGGTATGAAAGAGCATATATACATACCTTGTTGTCTGCTGCATTAACAAGAATTTCGTCCACGATTTTGAAAAAGCCCGGGACATACTTGACTTCACGATGTACCACACGTTTGTTCTCGGAATCATATGTCCACATCAACTGAGTGACAGTCTCCACACTTCCGATGTACGAATCAGGACGTTTGAGGATGTGCTCGAGTTGAGTTAACTAGCTCAAGACCGGGTAAGCAAGTACCTTGCAGGGACCAGACATCGCGTACTTTTGTGTAGGTTTCCGAAGCCGTTTTCTTCTTTCCGTTTGCTGGACCTGCAGCTGGCGGTGGTCTTCCGTTGTCGGAATCATCGTCATCCTCGTCAACATCTGAGGTACTCTCGTTGGCATTATCGTTCTTCTCCCCGAGAACTTTCTTCTTCGGTACCGCTTTAGATTTGGGTGCAGGCTTTGTTGTCTTTGCAGCAGTTTTCGGAGCAGTTTTCTTGATGGGAGCCTTGGTCTAGGGGAGACGAGTGGCAGGGTGAACATGCGACAAGGCCAGTGGAAGAAACTCACGATCTTCTTCGCCGGGGGTGAGTAGTTGTCACTTTCAGTGCCAGAGACGTTGTCGAGGTCGAAATTCTCGGCTTCTGACGAGCTCATTGTTGAACGTCGCGTTGAGCTGGTGAGCGTGTCGCAAGCAACGCGATTCCGACCTCACCACGTGACTTGCAAGGCTGGCCAAGCGACTCGACACTTTATTACGTAAATGTTATCTTTGGGCTACGTCGATTTCATACAATATTCAGTCCGACCAGAATACGGGTTGTACTGGGTCCACGATGGGAAAAGGGATCAAATTATATGCCGTCCCAATTTGAGATTAGTGAGATGTTGGTGTCAGGCACACTGGCATCTGAGTCGCAACTTGACTTATTGGCAATCGCCCCTATGTCTGTCGAATGTTCATCCACGTAAGTACCAGGAAGTTTTTGGGGTGTCCTATTTCTTTCTGACAGGGACGACACTGCTACACCAGAGGATGAAACCATCGAGGAGATGCGTTACGAACAAACTCGCACAAGATCTCAATTGATTTCGAAAACCTCGGATGGCAGACTGAAGTCACTAGCAATGGCATCCCTGCATCCCATCCCTAGCCCGAGAGTACACAGGCAGATTAACAATATAAAAACCGGGATCATACCTATACGCTTCCCAGTCGACCTGAACCACTTTGTGACACGATGTGGGTTGCGAGTCGTGAAGCCAGGTTCTGCACAAGTATATGAGTTGGCATAGAATCATATATAATGCTGAATTTGACTGGCTTGCGCGAAAGATGCATCAGCGGCGCGATCCCTCGACCAGCGCATATCGTTGCTCGATTCAAATATCTCCGTCGTCCTCTGTTGGATGACGTAAGCTAGGACGCGAAGTCTCAAGCTTAACCTACTCCTGCATCATTTAGTAACCTCTGTCAACATTGATGGCCTCACCTGATAGCAATGACTCTTTCAAACACCCAGTAAGTTTCAAAGCGCTTTTCTAACTGAGCTCATACCGAAATCATGTCACACCAGAAGCGGGAGGCGTCTAGTCCGGTACCCCAGCCGGTGCGTGGCATTATAGTGCACGGAAGCGAAGTGTTGGAACCAGAGGTGGCTCGTCCAGGAGGACTAATGAAGAGTATTACCGTAAGTCAAATGTATTATCTATGCGCCGTTCGCTGAAGGCCACAGAAACATACTTTCTGTCCACCAGCGAAGCCCATCGAGCCCCCGACCCCCCGTGGATCTCTTTTCGGTCTAGACCGTTTAGCTAAAGAGAAACGAAAACAGGCCAACGCAGAAAGCGAGCCAAGCAAGAAACATAGATTGGATGAAGTCGTCTTCAAAGGTACGCACGACGTGATGTATTGTTGAAGTAGCTAATTTATGTTCCTAGTCCCGAGCCTGCCTCCCCCGCGAAGTGGGACGTCTAGAAAGAGAGGTCCAGAAACTCCTTCCAATGTCGGCGGGCTCTCTGAGGTCGCCCGACAAAAACTGGAGGAGCACCGTCGGAACAGAGACAGGCAAAGAGGCAAAGACGATAGGGGATGGGGAGCTCGCTCAAGAAGGGACTCGCATTCGACGCCACGTGGTCATCGTGGCAATCGGGACGACGACCGTGATGCACCCAGTGTTCGCGTGCCTAATGTCGGGTGGGAGTCAACCCCGAGACGGAGTCGAGACCGAGAGGGTTCAGGATGGGGCGGAGCTAAGGACAGAGCTTGGGATGCTCCAACACCAAGAGTTCCACGAGGGAGAAGTCCGGAAGATGACGGCCTTTTCGGTGTTGATATGCGGGAGTGGGAGGAAGAACAAGTTAGGTTGGACCGAGACTGGTATAGTGGTGCTGAGGAGGGCGGTGTCGCTGGCGATGAAGAACATAATCCCCTCGCTCAGTACGAGGATCTCACCGTTGTGAAAGAAGCCGAAGTAGCAACTAAAGCAAGAGTAAGTTCTACGTCTTTTTTTTTTCTACTATCCAGGCACTAACTTCGAACGAAGAGGAAGATATCAGCGCGGCAGGCACAGTATGTAAGTGTTCAACGCGATTCCGTCCCATTTTCTGTTCACTAAGTAATACCTAGAATGCTGACAATGACCTATGGGAAGCGAACCGAATGGTCACTTCCGGTGTTGCTACCCAGAAAGAGCTTGATCTAGACTTCGAGGACGAAGCGGAATCAACTGTTCACGTCATGCTTCATGATTTGAAGCCCCCATTCTTGGACGGAAAGACGATCTTTACCAAACAGATGGATCCCATCAATCCCATCAGAGATGCGACGAGCGATATGGCCATTTTCTCAAAGAAAGGTAGTGCTCTTGTAAAGGAGAAACGAGAGCAGGCCGAGCGCGCGAAAGCTGCCGCAAAGCTCGCTTCTCTGGGAGGGACATCATTGGGAAACATCATGGGAGTTAAGGACGAGGAAGCTGAAGCTGAAGGTGCGCTTACAGCCTGCCATTTCTGATGCTTCTCGAGTTAGACATTCACGCAATCCTTCGTTTTCATAGCTGCCGCAGAGAAAGTGGAGGCCTCTGGGGAAAAAGAGGATTACAGAGGAGACTCAAAATTCGCTAGTCATCTGAAAACATCCGCTGGGGTCAGCTCGTTCGCCAAAAGCAGAACCCTGAAAGAACAACGAGAATACCTACCCGCATTCGCGTGTCGAGAGGAATTAATGAAAATTGTTCGGGAGAACCAAGGTAAGCGTTTTAGTGGCCACTGACCTGCAGATCTTCTGATAGCTGTTATTCAGTTGTCATTGTGGTTGGCGAGACGGGTTCAGGAAAGACCACCCAACTAGCACAGTTTCTTTACGAGGACGGTTATGCTTCTTTCGGTATTATCGGGTGCACGCAACCTCGTCGTGTTGCTGCAATGTCCGTCGCAAAACGTGTCTCTGAAGAAATGGAGGTGCGTAATATGGTTCCTATGGTTTCTTTCCACTCAACGTGATCGCAGTGTAAACTTGGGGGACTTGTTGGTTACGCAATTCGTTTCGAGGACTGTACATCATCGGAGACTAAGATAAAATGTGAGCAAAGTTTGTGGCTTCGTTCTCGACTGACAGCACTCTCCAGATATGACAGATGGTGTCCTACAACGAGAATCCCTCAACGAAGGTGACCTGGACAGATATAGTGTCATTATTCTTGATGAAGCACATGAGCGATCACTCAGTACTGATGTCCTCATGGGTCTCTTGAGGAAGAGTGAGTCGTGTGCCTCATAAAGAAGCGTTATTGCTAAGGGATTATATTAGTCCTCTCTCGGCGCCGCGATCTGAAGCTGATTGTCACATCTGCAACCATGAACGCCGAGAAGGTAAGGTCCGAAGTAGTTTTTACTCCGAATGTATTAACCGATCGAACCAGTTCTCCGGGTTCTATGGTAATGCTCCAACATATACCATTCCTGGCCGTACATTCCCTGTAGAAATATATCATTCGAAATCACCGTGTGAAGACTATGTCGACAGTGCCGTCAAGCAAGTTCTTCAAATTCATCTTTCATTACCTCAAGGTGATATCCTCGTCTTCATGACTGGTCAAGAAGATATAGAAGTCACATGTCAGGTTGTGCAGGGTGTGTCGTGGTCTTCTATGATTTTTTCGCGTCTTTCTTTCTAATATTCCTGCAGAGAGGCTTGCGCAGCTAGATGAACCACCCCCGTTGGCGGTGTTGCCTATCTACTCCCAGATGCCAGCCGACTTGCAGGCACGCATTTTCGAACCTACTAGCGACGGTCGCCGAAAAGTTATCGTAGCCACTAACATTGCGGAAACCTCATTGACAGGTAAATCTTCCGCGCCCTCTGCACTATCCACCAACCATTGACGATGTCAAAACTAGTCGACGGTATCCTGTATGTCGTAGACTCAGGGTACTCCAAGCTCAAAGTCTACAACCCGAAAGTTGGTATGGATGCTTTACAGATTACTCCTGTCAGTCAAGCAAATGCGAACCAACGTACGGGTCGTGCTGGCCGAACAGGCAGCGGGTCAGTCAGGTTTGAATATGACTATTAATATGGTTTTTTGATGTCGTTCATAGTTTTTGCTACCGCTTGTATACTGAGATGGCCTACCGAAACGAAATGTTTCCCAACACCATACCGGAGATTCAACGAACAAATTTGGCCAATACCGTATTGTTGTTGAAGTCTCTAGGTGTCAAGAACCTACTGGAGTTTGATTTTATGGACCCCCCACCTCAGGTAAGTAGAAATTAACTCCTTTTCCAATTGGTATTGACAAACACGTAGGCGAATATCATCAACTCGATGTACCAGCTTTGGGTGCTCGGTGCTCTGGATAATGTTGGGGATCTAACCCCTGTCGGGCGTAAAATGTCTGAATTTCCCATGGAGCCATCGATGGCAAAGATGTTGATTGCCTCCGTGGAATACAAGTGCTCTGCAGAGATGCTTACCATTGTCTCCATGCTATCCGTGCCCAGTGTATTCTATCGGCCAAAAGAACGGATGGAAGAAGCGGATGCGGCTCGAGAGAAGTTCAATGTACCAGAGAGCGACCACCTGACACTCATGAATGTTTTCAATATGTGGAAGAGCCATGGGTAGGTGACTTCTGATATGTTCGTGTACAGTCACCGACGACCACACAGTTTCCGGGATGACTGGGCTTCGCGCCATTTTTTACATCCAAAGCTTCTCAGGAAGGCTCGGGAAGTTCGCGCGCAACTTGAAGATATCATGAAGTTTCAGAAAATGGAACTCATATCTTGTGGAACGGACTTCGATATCATGAGGTACGTGCGACCTCTTCGAGGAACCAAAGACAACTGAATACTTTGTCCAGGAAAGCAATCACTGCCGGGTATTTCCATCAAGCTGCTCGCGTCAAGGGTATCGGAGAGTACGTGAACATCCGTACCGGCCTGCCGACACACCTGCATCCCACAAGTGCTCTGTATGGACTGGGATGTAAGTATTCGTCACTTTCTAAACGATTACGGCTGATTTTCATTAGATACCCCAACGTATGTCGTGTACCATGAATTGATCCTTACGTCGAAGGAGTATATGACGCAAGTCACAGCCATTGACGCATATTGGCTAGGTAACGCGCAGTTGTGTTTTGAAGAATGTGTGGATCACTTACCTTTATGTAGCCGAGCTCGGATCTGTCTTCTACTCTGTCAGGGAGAAAAACTTTGACGACGGTAGTTCTAGGCGCAAAGCTGATCGAGAATTCTCCAAGAGAGCCGAATTGGAGAATCAGATTAAAAAGGAAAGAGAAGAGTGGGTCCCTTTACCGCGGAAGGGGCGATGTCCAATGACTGATGGTCATTCTAGGGTTGCCAAGAGAGAATCGGAACAGGCGTTGGCAGTCAAGACAAAAACCGGCAGCTCGCAGATAATAGTGCCTGGAACACCGAGACATACTAGTTTGCGGGTTGCTCAAACACCACGTCGGCAAGTGGGCATATGAGTCGCAAGCATGTGCTGAGGGAAATTCTGTGCCATGGGAAACAGTGTAAATACGGTAGAGCTGGACGTTGCGTCATGTTAATAGGACCCTTCATCACGACCGGGATGCCGCACCGAGCATATCGTTTCCAACGTGATTTTCTCAGGAACTAATATTACCTGGATATCTTTGAGGATGAGACACTTGAGACAACTGCAGCTGCCATGCTTACCGGGCTTGCCAAGTTACTGAAGCCTTCTAGCGAGTTCAAGTGACATGGAAGAAGCTTCGGGTCGCGCTGAATTCGGGCGCCAGTCGAACCAAGACGAGCTGTTCTCTTCATCGCCTCTAGAAACCCTTGTTCGCCGTGCATCGTCTCGACGCCAAGCAGCCTTGAAGCAGCAGACTTACGCTGGCCAATCCGGTGCCGTCATACCTCAGGCGCTCCGACCCCGGCATGTGCCTCCCCGACTCGCCTTTGCCGCAGCATCGTCGTCCCTGAGACCTCTCGCCAATCCCCACGTCCCGGACTCTCCGTTATTGCATTCGAACTTTCGAAGTTCGACAGCTAGCGCGGCAACGAATATAACCACACCCCATGTTAGCCAGAATTCCAAGTCCTTTCTTTCGTTCACGGATGATTGCGAACTGGACGGCACGGAGAGTTATTACGCACAAACTCAGCCGTCGGGCAACCACAACTACCCAACTTCCGTCATTCTCTCCCCCATTTCTCACCTTGGATTACAAACTGACTTATGGCAACAAGCCTGCACTGGTCCAACGCAGCCAGCAGCTACCGACTTTGAGGATCTCATGCCCCCGCTACCTTCCCCTTTACCGACCGTCGTTGTCTCCTCCCCCCAGGATGATGGTTCAAAGCCGAGCGGTCCCATGCGGCAACCAATCGTGTCGCAATCCGGTTCTGCACGACTGAATTTCTCGAGACCGGGTCGACCACCTATAATATCTTCCGAAGAGCAGAAGCGACATGTGCTCGAGCGAAATGCCCAGAGGACGAACTCGCCCAGAATGAGTCCCAATCCAGCGTCCTTCAACCCCGTTACTCCTCTCACTGGGATATACTCCGAACAGCTCCAGACCCCTGGGCATCCTACATCGACTGTCTCGTCGCATCTTCGTCCCGGCGGACTCTACCCTAACCTTGTCGCACTCCCTCCCCATCCGCCTTCCTTGAGAGCTGGATCGCCTTCTAGTTTGTACTCCAACTCGTATTCATTCTACCAGCTGGACAGTACTGTGCCATCGCCAACATCTCTGAGTCCCCGATCTTCCCCAGACGAGTCTCCGGTGACTAGTCGAGCCGTGTCCGTTGAGCCTCAAACACCCGAGGACTATCTTCAATTAGGTATACGATATCATGAAAACAGTCAACTGAAGGACTCGGCATTCTATTTCGAGAAGAGTGCAAAAGAACAGGGCGGGTGTGGGGTTGGGATGCTGATGTGGGGCCTGACGCTCAGGCATGGCTGGGGGTGCGAGAAGAATGAAAAGGGGGGATTCAGATGGCTGACAAAGGCTGCTGAATCGGCGGTGGATGACCTCGAGAAGGCAAAGGAGGGAATGGATATCAAGGGCGTAAAGGTGGGTTGTCTGCTCTGTATGTCGCCACTCCGTCGGCTTCCTTATGCACAATACGGCAAGGAGGAGCTCGTGCTTGCAATCTATGAGGTTGGGCAGTGCTTCTTTCAGGGCTGGGGCATACCGAAAGACCAGAAGATGGCAGTCGTACGTAACTGATCGTTTGCTGCCCCGCCTGAATCAAGGCTGACAAATGTGTTTACCTAGAGCTATTACAAGGTTGCTGCAAAACTCGGGGATGCAGACGCCCAGCAGGATCTAGCCTTTTGTCTTGCTAATGGAAGGGGGTGCAAGAAGGATAAGAAGGAGGCTGCACGATGGTATCGCGCTGCAGTGAGTTCACTGTTATGTTCGCTCATCTTTGATCTCAAAGGATGATTCCAGGTCGCACAAGGTGCTAGCGACGTTGGGATGGCGTGGATTTACAAAGACAAATATAAGGACTGAATGGCGAACTCTCTTTGACGCCATTGATCCGCAGTCGCCTTAACATGACAACGGTTCTCGCATAACTAGGTTACTCCGCGTGGAGTATGGATGATGCTTCAGAAGTTGCGTGTCGCAGGTTCTGACGCTTATACCCCGTGAATATTAGTTGAAGAGATGAGCAAGAAGTCGATTTACTTGCGAATAGTACCATCAAATGTACAGGCCCCCTCCGTTCTGCTCACGTCGCTTACTCTGCTCATCATGGGATCGGGAGAGAGCTTCGATCTGAGTGATCAGTCTCCATGGAACCATCACTTGGCCAACATATCGGCCTGCGGGGGTATCTGTACCCAAAATATACTCCTCGGTGTTGACCAGCAATATGTTGAGGAGTTGGTCTGTACCAACAAAAGTGCCAATAAATGCACGGTTATCGCAAGTGACGATACGAAGGGTTTCTTTGAGCAGGTCCCTCACAGCGATGATCGCTGGGGTGTCCATGGGCGGGTCGGACGAAGACATGGCTGACACGTCATTTGCTGACACATCCGACTCCCAGCGTTTCCAATGAACCCATTTGAAAGCGGCCCCTCGTTGAACATGCAAGGCCAGCACAATTCTGCAAACACCCACAAGTATTCGGTCATCTTACCGACCTACAACGAGCGCAAGAATCTCCCCATCGTTGTTTGGTTGTTAGCCAAAGTATTTCGTGAACAGTGCGTGTCTTGCCAACGGATGTGAAGCGCGCCGCTGATGGCCCTAGTGAGCTAGCATGGGAAGTAATCGTCGTCGACGATGCCAGTCCGGATGGCACCCAAGAAGTCGCTAGAGAGCTTGCAAGCGTGTATGGGAAGGATAAGATCGTGAGTCCCGTGCCGTTCGTGTTGTAATGCTGCCTGAACGCGCCGCAGGTTTTGAAACCGCGTCCAGGAAAGCTTGGGCTCGGGTGGGCGTTACAATTCTCTCAATGGGACGTGTACTGATGGCCAGCGTGCAGGACTGCGTATATATATGGTTTGGACTTTTGTACGGGTGACTTTGTTATCATCATGGACGCCGACTTTTCACATCACGTAAGTGCATCAGCGGCGTGCGCACTCTTGGGTTCTCATTGTCCTGTCAGCCCAAGTTCATTCCACAATTCATAAGGTGAATTCAACTAGTCCGTTGTCTCGGAGCGGCCGGCATCACCTTGCTTTCCAGGTTGCAACAGGCGTGCAATCTAGACATTGTGACAGGTACACGGTATCGGTCCACACCCACGCCTTTTCTGTCCGACACGCGCCCTGGTGGTGTGCACGGGTGGGACCTCAAGCGGAAGCTTGTTTCGAGAGGAGCCAACTTTTTGGCTGCAACTGTGCTCAATCCGGGTGTTAGTGACCTGACGGGTAGCTTCAGGTGCGTGTGTGACTCCGGACGGATTGACTTCGACTGATATGCTACAAGGCTATATCGTTTGCCTGTCTTGCGGGATATCATCACACTTACACAATCGCGAGGTTATGTTTTCCAGATGGAGATGATGGTGCGCGCGCGAGCGCTGGGGTACACGGTTGGAGAGGTTCCGATTACATTCGTAGACCGTATCTTTGGTGAAAGCAAGCTCGGTGCGGACGAGGTCGTCTCTTATGCTAAAGGCGTCTGGGCATTGTTCAGGTCGGTGTAGCTAAAATGGATGACATCACTTTTGTCAGCAGCCCGATTTGGAAGTCTTTGAGCTGCCTGTCCCCTCTCGTCCATTGGCCGAGCACCCATCTCGATCCGCAACCACCATGAGCCTGCGTCAGGACGTCCTCAGGTCGCTAACCCTCTCAGAGCTCGCCACAGAGCGCAAGCAGCTTTCATCCACCCGCCATTCCGACGAAGATTCCGACGACGAGCTGATATACGTTGTGAGTGTGAGACAAGATCGCTGTCTGATATATCCCTCATCACTGCACCAGACATCAGCTCCGGGAACACCTGCACGGTCTCGTGGTCCTTCCCGGCCAGGTTCCAGACCCGTCTCGCCCACTCGCAGGGCAAATTTGCGGACCACTCCGATCTTTGCACAGGGTTCCAAGCTTCCCTCATCAGATCCCCTCAAGGCATTTCCCACTCAGATCTCGCAGGGTATTTTTAGATGGCTTGCAATATCTGATCTTGCATCATGCTCGAGGGTCTCGCGGAAGTGGAACAAGAGTCAGACGCTCAACTACGGTGAGTTGTCTTGTACCTTCGCCTTGATCATACTGAGGTGGAGCTTATCAAGTATGGTTTCAACACTATCGCAAGGAGAACTTCCAGGACGAGAGTTTACCTCCCGGGAAGTGGACTAGAAGGGAGTCCAAACAGAATTGGGTCCGTCTATATCCGTCTACGCAGGTGCAGGACAGTTATTGACTCGGATCTAGCGCCTAACATATCTGTCCACGTGCGCGAACAAGTCAGCGTCTTCGAGCCCGATGGAGAGATCTTCCCCCGCTCGTTCAGGGCATCAGACGCCTAAAGAAGTTAACGAGGAGAGATGGAGAGCAGAAGAACAGACTCGCCCAGGCAAAGTCGAAATGCGGGAAATGTACAAGGAACTTGGAGGTCGTAAATCGCGAAACAAGACAAAACTCGGGAGTGCGGGGGGATATAGAGACAAGACCGGTTGGTTTGACAACGAAGAATAGCGGGTATACAAGAACGTTTTTGCATAGATATCTAAGGTACAGGATCTCCATTGATTTCCACTAGAAATGTGCCCGAACTGAGTCTCGAAATGCTGATCGCGTGCATTTGATAAATCGATATATGTCTCCGGTTTCGTTCAGCTCTTGTAAGAGAATTGGAAGCGTGGGCAGTGGAGGCGTTGTCGTGATGACTGAAGCGAACGTGTAGAAGAGTGAAACGTGCACACGAAGAACCTCACCGTTGTACGACGACGTAGATACATCAAGCACGAAGCTGAATTCCCGATCAACGTTTGCCTCGTCTATATGTGAGAACCGGATGAGCAGCTGATCTGCTTCGATGCCTTCTATGTAGCACTTGAGCAATGACTCGCACGCCGCAAGTTCCGGCTGTAGTTGAGCAGCATGAGAATTGAGTGTATTCCGTTCGGCTTCTTTTTCTAAGTTGGTGCGTTGATAAATGGATAGAATTAGACTATGAAGTGATTCTGTACCTCGTTGTAGATTAGCGACAGCGACGCGGTATTGCTCGATCTCGGAGTCGACGGTTGCAATCGCTTCACGAAACGAAGCTAGTTGACGTTTGAGTGCGGCAACCGACTGTTCTGCGTCACGTCTTTCGTCTTGTTCTTTTGCTAATTCTACGATGCTCCGGATCGGTCCCATCCATGAATAGCGTGCTCGCAACATACCAGCCAATAGTTCTATTTCCTTTAGCTTGCATTGATTCGTCTCGGCCTCCACTGCCTGTGTTCGTTCAAGCAATCGTCTCTTGTCGGCTTCCTGGGCATCTCTGTGTTTCGTGATTTCAGCGATGGCGCGATTGGTATAGTTTGTGACGGCTCTGACAAAGTTTCCGGTAGATGTCTCGTACGCCTGCAGCCGAAGGTCTACTTGAGGCGTGGACTGAGCGAGGACGGACACGAGGTCGACGTGCGATCGTCGCATTTCGGAGGGTCTTGTTTCTTACCGGCAGAGGGGCAAACATATAGACGCGTTGGTCACGTGTCGTGTTGCAAAGAGGACCGCATTGATCCTCACAGAAATCTGATTCAACGACGCAACGACTAGCGAGTATCGTATCGTTCTCATGACAGACACTAGCAAGGCCTCGGACGTTCAACATCGCGATATCCAAATGGATACGACGAAAGGGATTACTGTTGGCCTCCGTGATATCCGTATGACGGCCAAGGGGGATCACGGCTGGAACGACGATGTCAAAATGAACACGACGAGAGCCGCAACGACACTGAAACCGTCTGGTTTCCAGCTCTGGGAGAGGGAACTTTTGGATAGTTCAGAGGTGAAGCGGAAGGCCACCGTCGCGCAGCTCTGTGAGTCTCCTTGTGATCGGTTACGATCACCATCGATTGAACGATCGTAGACTTTCTCGACTATTATTTCCAGAGCCTAGGCTATCTCGCTGCTAGGAAGGATCGCAGAGCGCGTTTCGATGCTGACACTGCGAAACGACAACTATCGACGGCCGAGTATTCAAAGGAGTTCAAGTCCTACTGTGGTCGTGAGCGAGTGTTGCTCAGGAAGCGTCGCGCGAAACTCCGTGTGGAACAATTTCACATCATAGCCCAGGTTGGCCAAGGTGGTTACGGCGAAGTCTTTCTTGCGCGCAAGCAGGAAACCGGAGAAGTATGTGCCCTCAAGAGGATGCGAAAACGAACACTGCACAAGATGGATGAGGTAAGTCGCCAACAGAATATTCTATGCAATATTTACCATCGCTCTCCAGGTTCGGCACGTTCTTGTCGAACGGGATATCCTGACAGCTACAAAAACACCCTGGTTAGTGCGGTTGCTGTACGCGTTCCAGGACACGCACCACGTGTATCTCGCTATGGAATACGTGCCCGGAGGGGACTTTAGAACGCTTCTGAACAATTCCGGGGTCCTAAAGGAGGAGCACGCCAGGTTCTATATCAGTGAGATGTTTGTGGCCGTCAATGAATTACACAAACTGGGCTACATCCATCGTGATTTGAAACCAGAGGTTTGTTTTCTTGTAGCTTTGGTCCCGATCCCTTCTAACTTTCAATAGAATTTTTTGGTTGATGGGACCGGACATGTTAAGCTCACAGACTTTGGGCTAGCGACCGGGGCCTTGAATCCGAGGCGAATCGAGTCTCTAAAAATCAAAGTACGTCCTTGGATGAAATAACTATCAGTCACATAACATGCTATGTAGCTCGACAAAGTCAAAGATAACCAAGTCGTATACCGATCGACGCTTGAACGCCGTTCGATGTATCGATCTATTCGTCACGAGGATCCACGTTATGCCGACTCCATTGTTGGTTCGCCTGATTACATGGCCCCCGAGGTCCTACGTGGAAAGCCGTACACCTATTCAGTCGACTACTGGTCCTTGGGATGCATCTTCTTCGAGTTCTTGGCCGGATTTCCTCCTTTTAGCGGAGGCACACCGGAAGAAACGTGGACCAATTTAAAAAACTGGACCAAGGTGCTGCGACGCCCCGAATATGACAAGCCAGAAGATCTCATATTCAATCTCACCGACATCGCGTGGGATGCTGTTACGAGGTATGCCCAAGTTGGTTGCATGTTGCATCACTAAACACTATGTCAGGCTTATATCACATTCGAGCGTCCGGTACTCGGCACTCACGCAAGTTATGAGCCATCCATTCTTTGACAACGTCAGATGGGAGGATCTGCGAGGCACTCGTGCGCCTTTCGTCCCCGCCCTGGATTCGGAGATTGACACGGGGTACTATGATGATTTTACATCACCCGAGGACATGGCCAAGTACGCGGAAGTAAAAGAGAAGCAAAAAAATGTGGACAAAGTGAAAGAGAAAGAAGACCCTGGACCTAGAGGGGTATGGGTTGGCTTTACATTCGGTAAGAATGGTCCTGGTACTAGGCTGCTCAGTGCTTTAGAGGGAGAGAAACAGGATGAGAGCACATTAGCTACTATATTCTAATATTTTTCGTATGGACAACTATGATTACCTTGCTTGACCAGGTTTCTCTGGTCATAATTGTGGATGTAACTTACCAGAAACTCCTCCCTTTTTTAGGTTGCTGTTGCATGTTGTCAAGCAAGGTTTTTGCTGACAGCAGGTGGCATTATGAGTTTCTTGATGCATTCAATACTACAGTAGAACTTCTTATATCCATAATGTCAGGTGGTTGATATTTACCATGCATTACTGTCCTTTTCACTCAGTGGCACCATGAGAAAGTCATGTCAAAAACATATCTCCACTTTGATCAATCATACTATCTTCTCAACCACCACTTGTAATTCCATGGAAACACTACCAGTTGACTTGGACAGCCCAGTGCCTTTCTTTCTAGCACCACCAAAGTCAAAAATCTGACATTTAGAAATTTGGGATTTAGCTTGGGATTTAGTTTTGTGGTAAGAACACCATCCCGTGCCTTTATTTGATGCTCTAAACAGTGCTGTAGCCATGCTACAAAGTCAACAAATATCCCCCAACATATTGGCAGCGGGTGGTTGGGTGTTACGATTTCCTTTTGCTGTTGCACCTGCAGAGTTTGTTCATGGTTGTTCCTCTCTTCTCACCCAGGACCAGTCAATTGACCCCTATTTAAAATTTTCACTTCCAAGACTTTCCCTTTTAGGAAACCGATGTCAGAACCTGTGACCCCGAATCCACAGCACACCTACCATGCCACAGTCAAGGATCATGGCCAACCATGACTTCTCATTTCTACCTTTTGTCTTTCTTGTATTGCAGTGTTCCCTTATTCCTTCTATATCATTCTTAGGAACCCTGTCCCATTCCCTTCAGGCATCCCATCCTTCCTTCATCCCTTGTTCCACACCCCCATAAGGGACAACCCCGTTCTTGCTGACCTGACTCAGCCCCTTTTTGAATTCTATATAAGCTGTAGTATACCTGCCTGTATCCTCCAGCTTAGATCTACTCAATTTACTGTGCTCAACCACTGTCGTCCTCTGAACCCTCCCCACTCTCAGGAGGGCCCCTCCCAGAACCTTCGAACCCCTACAACGCACTAGGGAACCCTTGAACCTTCAGGACCCCTTCAAGAGGGATACCCTACCCTTGAAACCTTTGACCCCTGCTACTCAGCAAGAACTCCTATTTTTGGAACCTTCAGAACCCCTATCCTAGAGCCTCGGAAACCTGGAACTCTTGAGACTCTTGACCTTCTGTCACTCAACAGAAGTCCCTATCTTTGGAACCATCGGAACCCCTATCTCGGAAACTTTGAACCTTGAACTTTTAAGTTCTCGACCTTCTGTCAACCGACAGAAGCCCCTATCATTGGAATTGTCGGAACCCCTATTTTTGTCAGAAGTGTTGGAACCCCTGAGCCACTGAGTCAATGCCAGTCCCCACCTGGGGTTGTTGTAACATTGGGTAGAAATGGGAGATTTCAAATCATGAGCTACATGTTACAAACATGTCAATTAACTCCTATGTTTTCAACTTAGAGCAACACTTTGCTCAAACACATGTCTTCAACCTAGACCATCACACCTCGTGATATACCTCATGCCAAACCTATGCCCAGATCCTATTCCTATTGGCTGCCACACTTGCATAGCCAAGCACAGCCCTATAGAACATTCCATGACATTCTGACCAATGGCCTTTTCCTCTCTTATCTATGACATCATACACTTACTGATGCTGTGCATCATTCTACTTTCATTAGCCAATCACATTTGTTCACTTATGGAATTCTCTAGAATAACACAAATAGATACAAACATGTATGTATGAGTAGTATATAAACCCAATTTCAACACCAGAGAACTCCAGTAAAGTTCTTCTGGTCTTTCTTCTTCATTGACTCGAGAACTCCACAACACTCCACCACTTCACTTAACAGCTTGTGTCTTTGAGAGTTGTTTCACTACATATGTATGACTCTGATGATGATATGAGTATCATTCATATGAGCAGTTCACCCTTTATTGCAGTTACAAATCAATATGTATTGAGTGACAGTGAACATGTGTGATGATACAGTGGGTATCACGGTGTTCCCTTCTTCCTCCTCCATTATTCTTAGGAACTCCGTTCCGTTCCTTTTGGGATCGTCCCTTCTCTCTTCGTCCTCCTTCATTCCCTAAACCCCAGAGGGTATCCCGTTCTGCTGATCTAACTCAGCCCTTCTTGTATCATATATAAGCTGTAGGATACATGCCTGTATTCCCTAGCTTAGTTCTACTCAATTTACTGTACTCAACCACTGTCACCCTCCGAACTCTCCCTCTTCTCTGGAGAGCTTTCCCTCGAACCCTTTGAACCCCTACAACGTGCTAGGGATCCCTTGAAACCTTGAAACTCCTTTGACAAGGGTACTTATCCTTTGAACAATCGACTCTTGCCCTCCGGCAAGAACCCCTATTTTTGGAACCTTCGGAACCTCTATCTCGAAACGCCGGAACCCCAAGCTCATCGAAAACCTTGGCTCTCTGTCACTCGACAGAAGCCCCTATCTTCGGAACCTTTAGAACCTCTGAGCCACTGAGTCAACGCCAGTCCCTACCCAGGGTTGTCATAACAGTTGTCTTCATTGACCTCTCAATGATCTAGAGAACAGTCAGGTAAGTTGATTTCTCTATTGTTGGGCTTCTTATTGTGAACTGACCTTGATAATCATTTGAATAGATATGTTCTCTGCCGTTGCTACCTTGGACAGCCTTGTTTCTCACTGTCTTGCTGGACCTCCTGGGGATCTGCAAAACCAGGGAAGTTGGCTTGCTAAACGATTGGTGTAGCTGCACTGATTTCTCTTGTAGCTTGTTTTTGAATGTTGTGGCTTAGCAAATATTTTCCTGCTATCGCTCTTCAGCCTGGATAGTAGCCTGCTTGCAAGCAGCATGCTCACTTTGGACTATCTGGGTGCTTTGTTGAGGAACTGGCTTGTCTGGAGCTCCTGGGTGATGATCCCAGTTTTGGGGATGTGTGCTAATAAAATGGGGTTGTGACATGGAACAAACAGACAGATGGGTGAAAAGTGAGTTTTTTCTGCTGCAGAAAGACTGTTATTAACGCTACATATCTGCAATAGGAAGCTAAGTTCCTACAGGCAAAACTGGATTTCCAGAGTTTATGGCTTGTAAATCATTCTCCACATACTATAGGATCAAGATTGCAGTTCTGATCTCAATCCCCAACAATCCCTGTAATATATTGAGTGAAATATAATCACAGGATAGCTGTGATATCCAAACAAATCCCTTCACATTGAGAATAGGTTCAAAATCACCAAATTTGATGCCACGCAGGAGGTATTTCTTGCACTGTTCAAGATAGTTGAACCATGGAATTATGTATGCTGGGAATCTCTATGTTGGATTCAGAGGAGGCTTATGGAGCTGTCACAGGTGGTAGAGGGACAGTGGGCTGGAGACTCAGTGATGATGGATATAGTAGTGCTGCATGAGCTTGGTGGGGCACAATCTGTTGGGAGGGCAGTGGGCATAGCAAACCATTTGCTGCATGATAACCTTATGCAGAGTCAGGCCATGGTGACATGACCTGCATGGTGATGGGAGGGGGAGGGTATGCATGCTGCCCTGGGCTGGGATTGGATCCTTGATCAACAATAGAATGTCCACCTATGTTTTACATATGTGGCCTTGCAGTCTGGGCAGCAACATTCAGAGGTTTCATTTCAACAGTGGCTTTATCACTCATCTAGGTTATGTATTTGTAGATTATAATCATTTGCTACATATGCTACTGATTACATAAGCATGCACTTTATCATGTAGTTCCTGTATTTTGTACTGTGTCCATTATTGCAAAAAACATCTGCCACATTGTCCTGCCTCATCCACAAGTTCCATCACTAGCATATAACTCTTCAATAGTATTGTTAGAATGAAGATCAATGAAAGATGAAGAGTATTTACTATTTGAAGTGCCCAGTATGTGAAACAACTCTAAAAGGAGAGAGAGTTGTGAGAGCATATGTTGCGAATAGAATAAAAAGAAAGAATACGACACCGCTTGTATGGCAAAGGAGCAATGGCAACTGTTCTCCTGTTACTTTGAGAGGAAGATACAAGTTGATTAAACTGAGGTAGTATGGTACTGACATGAGGTTTATATACTTGTAACGACTGTATACGTATGTTTGTACTATTCTAGAATGTTCCGTCAAGGTAAGCATATGATTGGATGACAAGTAAGAATGGAATGATATCATAGATAAGGCATAGCCTTGTGGCATATCATATGGAAGAGTAGTAGAGAAGCGTAACATGTGTTGATGGAATGGAACCATAGGGTATAGGGTTAATATATGCATATGGAGATAGATCTTAATCGGTGCCTTGATGTGTGGCAGCCAATCATGGGTTGAATCCTGCATAGGTTTGACATGAGGCTTTAGGAGCTGTGCATTCTAGACATGAGTGTAGAGGAACGACATATGGTTGACTTGGTTGGTGAAGTGTAGGGAAAGGAATAGACTTAGTCATAGGAAATGGTATGAGTTTTGAGGAGTTTGTAACAGTATGCAAGGCTACTACTGTATGAGTAGTGCTGTGCCTGGCCTGGCCTTAAGTCATCTGAAGCTGCATGCCAGGCCAGGATGGGCTGTATGAAGCCAGGCCAAGCTATGCCTTAAGCAACAGCCTAAGAAAGCCCACAGCTCCAGCTTTGGAAATTTGGAGCCTGAACTGGGCCTTAGGACCAGGGCTTGCTTATATGGGCATGTTGTGACAATGTGAGGCACAAGCAGTCACATCATAAGATCTTTGGACAAGTGGGCGATGAGCTCCCATGCTTCTCTCTTCAGAGCTCCTCACATCGGCTCTGCACTTGAGTCCTCCTTGCTCTCGAGCTTCATTGCATCTTGTTACACACTCTCTTAGTAGTCTCTTTCCTAGCACCTTCATTTGTTACTGTCACCATAACTACTCCCCTATTGTAATCATGGATCAGCAACCAGAGCTCATGCCAGACTTCGCAGCGGATGAGGCACACCAACTTTGCGAAGCCCTCACCCTTGCCTTCGGATGGGATGAGGAACAAGTCATATGCCACTTGCAGGATACATGGCATTTAGCTCATCTGGAGCAGGCCCAACCAGCAGATCTGCAAGAGCCTCCACTGCAGGAGTCTGCAGCAGGACAATTAGCAGCAGCTCCCCCAATCCCACTGGCAGAAGAGGAGCAAAGGAACCCTGCCAAGTCTTCCCAAGAGAAGAAGAAATCCTTAGTGGACTTTGATGAGGACATGCCACCCCCCAGCGTCATCCCCACCAGACCTTCACAGTATGCACTCAACAAACTTGAAGCCTTCAAGTACTACATGGAGTTATGGTACTTCACCAAGGAAGGTTGCTTTGAGGCCATGAAGCAGTCCCATTTGCAGCCAGACAATGCTTATGGCCTCCTTTTGAGCAAGGAGATCCTCACTTTGCGCCCAGTCACATCAGTCAAGGCCTCGAAGAATGCCAAACCTGACCAGGAACTCCCCTTTGCCAACATGCTGCAGGCATGTACCTTGTTCCTAGAGCACATTAAGGAGGCTGGTTGGCCAGAGAAACACATTAATGCACTATTCAAATTCTTCTGGAACCTGGAATCCCATCCATTTTGAGCAGCTATAAGACATGGGGATTGCATCCTTGCCGCCTATACTGCCAAAACCAGGACACTTTGGCATGACAAGCTCAAGCTGGGCACACGTCATGCATTCAACATTGCACTCATCAACAACCATCTGGTGCAGCAAGTTGTCATGGAGGTCAATGACTCCATGCTTGGAAAGGTCAGTGCAATTTGTTCCCTGGTTGCCACAGCAGATGCTAACTATTACAAATGTGTCTATTAACCCCTATGTTTTCAACCTTGAGCACCATGTTGCTCAATACACTTATGTTTTCGACCCTCAAACACATGTCATGTGACTGGTCATGTGATCACTCTAGACTGTTCCATGCCTCATGCCAAACCTATACTTGGTTCAGGCTCCTACACAGCCATTAGGGTAAGTGCAAGGCTTCATCCTAGTACTTAGGATGTCAGTACTACCATGTGATATTTGTACACAACTTTCAAACTCAGAAACCTTAAGAGTCCTTGCACTTACCACGATGGCTACAACAAAATGTTTGTAAACAATCAGCATTGCCTGTCGGTCTTGAAATGAAACTGGAATAAGTAGACCCAACTTAGGATTTGAGGAGAAATACATAGCAATTTCATCTAGCACTGTCACACATATAGGCTATTCCCATATAGAGGTAGTACACATGGCTGCTGCATGTTGCACACCATGTAGCTTGCTTTGTAGTGCAAATACAATCCAAATCCATTATGCACCCAGTCACCCATGTCCTCCATGCACTAGAAAACCATCAAATTAGTGCTGTAGATTCCATAGTAGCACTACTCACCAAACCAGAGTATGAGAACCGGTCAATAGTTCTTGGTCTCCTTGTGAATGCTATAATGATCTTCGATCTATTCATGAAACATCCTACAACACATGACAAGATAAAAGAACTATGTTTTATGGTTGCTGAAGATACATATGTTCAAGAACTTTGGGATCTTGTATCTGAAGATAGTAACTCCCATTTTGGAGTCACTAACACCATGGTTCAGCAGCTCGAGGAGTTCCACATTGATGACATGGCCCACAACATGGAAAGCCATGCACCAAGGATTTAGTGCTTGCTCAAATGCCTACTCCAGGGGAAGCCAAGCCAGCAGGGGCCAAAGGAGTTGGGGAGCTTGGAAAATGAGTATCAGTCTGATGATCATAGCAGGGAGTTGTTCACAGATAACATAGATACCTTTTGGAATAAAGTCAAGGAGGTTGACCTTGAAGGGCTGATTGATCAAATCACAGAAGGGGGAAACCAGCCATCATCAGTTAGGGAGAGGCACACAAGACAATGATCTGCAATTAGAACAATGGTCAGTCATAGTCTCCACATGCTACTGATTTCTAAAATGTTAAACCTACCAGAAAAAGACAGTCATCTGCAGCATCCTGATGCAAGGCATCAATCAAAAGTTGAATGCACTGCAGAGCATCATTGGATTCTTTTTACAGTCCATGCATGCACCATATGACCTCATCAATACACTTGCTCACATTGGTCTCTTGATCTCTACAAATGCAATAAATATGGCATTACAATCGCTGTCAATGGAATCAGAAAACACATTGCAAACCATAGGACACTCACTTGTTGCATCATATGCATATGACAACTTTGACATTGATCTAAAAAGTCAAGTACCAACAGTTGAGAAGTCAAATAACTCACTCAAGCATCTTATGTCTGGGTTACTCTTCCCACTGATGAATGGAGTTGTTTCGAACAACCTGCAATGCTCAGACAAACTATGGAAGAAGTCAGTTTTGAACCTAGACTTAGATATCAATGGGCACGAGTCACATACATGGTGAGATCTTGTCTGCTTGCTATGTGCAAGGGTGCTAGTAGAACTGATGAATGCTGAACCATTGTGCCAACTGCATGATTTTAATGCATGGATGTTTTGTGGGACTTGTGCATCCATGGGCCTGAATACTTTCACCAGTTCAAGGCAATGATCACTCATCTGGGACCAGTAGAGCAGATCCCACTCATCAAAATGCCAATATTTGCAGCATGAGCGATGGATATAAATAACTCAATGGTCAGTGGAAACATCTGTGCTGTTATTGAGCTCCTCAAACAGGGTGGGATTCATGAGTCAGCTCAAATGCCATGTGATGATGGGAACACGGATGAGTCAGGGAACTGGGTCTCACCAGATACAGTATCTCTGAATACGTCATTCTCATGCATGGAGATCTTGGCACAGGAGAACAGCTCAATGCTGCTCAACTATGCTGGTCTATTGAATCAACACCATGGAACTGTTTTCAGCATGTTGTGTTTATTCCAGGGCTATTTCACTTCAAGATGGCATGTGTAGACACCATACATCGATGTTTCATCCTCCCGAAGGCAGCACATGGAGATGAGAGTTGCTTGATGAGTGACATAGAAATCTTCCATCCATGCAAAACCTTCACGTTCACTTTGAAACCTGGTTTTTGTCGAATGCATCAACTCATCAACCACACTGGCATATGCCGATGACTGGATTGTTGGCAAACATACATTCAGAATAAGTTTCCAGGCCTCAAGAGCCTCGAAGATTTTGCATCCACAAAACCAACACTAGACAAGCTAAGGTCAATGGTGGATGAAATTGCACAACAGTTTGTGGCCACTCAGCAAGTACAATGCATGCAGAGAAAGAACGAGGCATTGTGCGATGTTTAATTTGAAAATGCGTTGCTGTTGAATAAATATTGCTTGATGTATGAAGAACTGTCACACATGATGAATAGCAGCGACATCGGATGCATTGAGACTTCTATCATCAACTGGATCCTGATATTGAAGGCCATGGGGAAGCACAAGTATGCTACACACATGATGAACTTCCTACTCTGTGTACACTTTGTCTATCCACTTGGTTTTAAGTCAACTCATGCACAAAAAAGTCCACACGTACCAACATGAAAACAGACGAGCTGTCCATTACCACCTCCTTGTAAAACCTACAGGACAGTCAATGAAGTGGCATGCCATAGATTGGTGCATCGAGCTGAACAACCTATTCATGAAGGTACATATGTTATACTTACTTTTGACTGAGCCTGATCAAAATCATAATGCCAGGTTAAAAATGGCAGCAAGGGACCAAACTGAATGGTTGAGTGGATAATCCTCGAATCACCATTAGTTCAGGTCTATAGAAATGTTCAAAATATCATACAAGCGAACTTCACCAACCACACAGCGCCAGATATGGCCAAATGTCACATGCTGTTCCTCCAAGCAACACCAGAAATGCAACTCCAGTGCCTTTGCGCACTTCAATACCTCATCCATAGTATCTCCATCCCTCTGTCTCATTCCATCACTCCGTCCTCCATGTCTTCATTATAGTTTACACTCCATTTCATTCTTGTCATGTAAAACCTCCATCCCTAGTTACCTCTGACCCTGCATATACATTCTCTGTCTCTGTCTCTGTCTCCATTCTCTATTTTATGTACCTTGTACATTCTCTACTGACCCTTGTCCATTCTCCGCCTCTGACCCTTACTCCCTTCTGACTCTGACCCCTTACTCCAACCCTTCTGATCCTGGACTTATTTCATCTAGTTATGTCCTCTGACCTCCATATATAAGTCTGAGCTTTGTCATAGATACATCAGCTTGAATATCGACTTAGACTTCCCTGGCACTCCTCTCTTGTCTCATTCCACTCTGAGTTCACCTCTTCACCCACTCCATCCCCTTCGTCCTCTGAAATCTGGGACCACCAATAAGGACACTAAGGGCACAGCACTCTGCTCCAAGTTGCTGAACCAAATTCCTGAACCCCTCGTGCAATTCCAGAGTTAGATCCAGAGTTGACTAGAGTAGTTGCCGGAATTCTGACATAGCCTTAACACCATAACATTCTTGAAATTGCAAGAAAGGCTACATTCAAGTGCACCCTACATGATGTATATGGGAAGAAAAAGCCAATATATGATACCGGTACTGAGTGACAAAGGGATAACAATGATGAAGAATGTTACAGACGCTCCCAAACCCCTATCTATAACCCCTATATTTCCCCCTTTATCTAATCAATCACATGACATCCCATTCCCTAAACTCCATGTTCAACAAACTTCATACGTTGTTCCCCTACACTCATGCCTCGCTCCATTTCCAAAAGTCTAGAACCTCATGCCTCATGTTAAACCTATGCTTGGTTCTCATCCCCATTGGCTGCCACACTTGCATAGCCAAGCACAGCCCTTATCTATGACATCATCCTTATTGTCCAATTACAAAAATACTTACGCACAGCCTTGATGGCACCATATGTACTAACCAATCATGCACGCTTATATAATGGAACTCTCTAGAATAAACCAAATATGTACAAACATCATATATCTAGTATATATATTGAATCCAACATCAGAGAACTCCAGTAAAGTTCTCTCGATCTTCTCCCTCTTACAAGTCAGACAACAACTCTTATTCCCACTTCCACTTCAACAGTCTCGACTTTCGAGGTTGTTTCAGAGAAGTTCATCCAAGGGGAAGTGAGTGAAAAGGATATGAGAGAAGAGAATACTGGCAGAGCAGAATTAGAGGACATATTAATTGAGATGCTGAAATGAAACTGATCAGTGTTTGTCAGGTGGTACTAGAAGAGGTAACTCACGTTCTCCTTGCACTCAGCAACAGCATTGGACTGTCACTTTGGGCAGACTTTGCTTCAGACTAAAGTAGAAAGGCAGTTAGATTCCTGTTGCTCGTAGATAAATGTGTACTCACTGGTATGGCCCTCAAGCCCACATGCACTACACATGATCTGCTGCTTAATGACCAGTGAGGGAGATGTCATTGATGGGGCTTGATTGTTCAAAGTAGTGTTGAGAGCAGCACTGCTAGGTTGGAGAGGAGTGGAGGTGAAGGGTGATGGGTGCAGAGGTGCATGCAATTGGACGAGTCTAATTATCTTGTCTGCATATTGATTACTTTGTGTTGACCCAGTCTCTCGCTTGATGTTCTCCGCTGTGTGTATTTTGTTGTGGTGAGTGTAGTTGACAATGGAATCTAGTGTGGCATCTGTCATGATGAGAGAAGGCCCATGGCAACTAAGAGCAGCCTGGCTGTAGGTTTCCACTGTTTTGGTTTCCTGTCAGTTGAGTAGAGCATTCTCCAAATCATAGTCATGCTTTTCTTTGGTGTATGCGGGTATCCGTGAGTGTTGCATTGTGTGGTGTTGCTTAGCGATGGTGGAAGTGTAAGACAAGAACTCATTGGGGTTATGGAGGTCGCAACAAATGGGGGGCTTCTTGATGTGGCAGCGGTCACACCCTTGATCCATTTCTGTATTACACTCTAGGTGGTCAGCATCTGAATAGAAGTGTTGAGTAGGTGTACATAACAGTCTAGCAGAATTATGAAAATCTCCCACCAGCAGTGGCATTATCGAAACATTTCTCGAAGACTGTCCTATGACAGCCCACCCCAAGATGACTTCCTGCATTTATAAGAAGATCAAGCTCTGGATCCAAATCCACCTGCTTTTGGAACTTCCCAGAGGGACCCTTTTGACCAGCGAACCCCTCTTCTCTCTTCACCAACACTTCCTATGGGTTGACTGTCATCTGTTCAGTGCCCATCTGATGATTCATCAGCCCACCTGCAGTGGTGGATTCATCAGCATCAACATCTGAACCATCCACTGAGTCAGCCATGTGGTCCTGTGACTCTGGGAAGCCTCCTGCAGGTACCACCCACTTTATGGGACATGAAGAGCCAAGTAAGTTTGCATCACTTGCCTTTTGCTTATTAGACTCTAACTGCTTCGCTTTTCTCACTGCCTTTGCTGCTTTTTCCTCATCAAAGTAATCACGCTCAGCAAACAACAGTGCTGTCCTGGTAAGCTGTCTATTTCGCACTGCATGACCAAAGCACTGCCAAAGTGATGCAAGATTACAGGTAACCCTCCATTGGATTACTATGGCAATGTCAGGCACATCCATACCCTACAAATGCAATCAGATGCATGATTATGGTGAGTGATGAGCATCATATATACCATCCTGAATGAAGTCATTGCACAGAGCCCTTTTGTCTTCCCAGTGGGCAAATTGTCAAACTCTGACTCTTTAAATGCAACAGACATGTCAGCATTAAACCATTTGATCTTGTCCTTCAGAGCACCAGGTAGGTGTTGTTGAAGGAACCTCGTGTCGATGATAGAATCTAAAATGTTGTCAAAGAATACAAGAAACTTTGGCAATGGTGGACTGTTCTCCTTGTATCCTGCAGAGACCAAAAATGTGAGGTCAGCAAAACTGCTCAATGTGTACTTTATCTTCTTGACTCCAATCTTGAGATTTGACTGATCACTTGAGTGGTGTAGTACAATTGTCTTGGTCATGTGCATCCAGAGTCAGTCCATAACATTGCTTATTGCATGTTTTGTGAGCATTGCAGATGCAACAAGCAATGTCACCACCAGAAGCACAAAATGGAGCCTCCCAAGTTCTTTATATTCCAGACAAAATCCCCCCAATTGATAAGGCAATGTTCCTCATCAATCACAATGCTGAGAATGTGGGTTGTAAATTGCATGTCCTTCAGTATCTTTTTGAATTCTCCCTCAGGCTTCATCATTTGTTCTGGGCTGATTATTATGACTCTATACATATTTAAGGGTGTGGACTGCCTGGTCATTTAGTGAGATTATCTACTGTCTGACCCGACCAGAGCTCTTACATGAAAAATTTCAGGTGTTGTGGTCTCCAAGTTGATTGATACAGCTGGTATGTGAGCACTTTCCAGTGAAGCAACATTTTGCTTGCCTAACAGATTCAAAGGTGTGACCACAATTTGAATTCCATCTGGCTGGAAGAGTAGCAGCATCCAAAACATGAGCATCTTGCCCATTCCAGTGCCAGCAATGCATAATAGGTCTTTGTCTCCTTGTAGAATGGCTATCACAGCTTTCATTTGCCAGAGACATGGTCAGACATTGAAAACTTCCTGTGTGTGGGATTGGATTGTAGAGAGTGTGGGTATTGGTGAAGGTGTGGATCAAATAGGAGGTACTGTTGTCATGAATAGCCTCTATGCATTGTGACTTCCTGGCTCTAGGTGAAAGAGTGAAGTGTTGCATGTGAGGTGTGTGATGATATGTGAAGGGTGATGTGAGTTGGGCAAAAAGCTGTGAGGCTTTCCCGGCCCGAACCTGTCGGGTTGGAGCGAGCTGTGATCCCTGATAGGTAGGAGTGAGTGACACAGAGTAGTGATAGTGGTTACCCCGATAGTAGGAGTGAGTGGGAAAACACACCAGAAGTTTATTGAACTGGTGGAAGTATGTATCAATGTAGGTTGTTGAGGAGTTTGGGTTCATGTTGCAGAAATGGTGTGAGGACGAGGGCATGGTGCCGTAAGTAGATTGTGAAAGCTTCACTTTTCCACCTGCCCATATTCTTGACGACGTCGAATGGGACTCCCATGAGTAGGTAGTGCAGGGCACCACCTATGCGCAAGCTGTGACCTTTGAGATTCGGGATGTTTGTGTGAATTTTGACGATAGTGTTGATTCGCCTTGTCACTTCTTTTTTGGAGAGCGGTCTCATAGATCCGGAGGAGTGTTTCCAAGAGAATAGGTGTGCGGTCGCGCTATCCGCATTGATAGAGAAGTGTCTGATTAGAGCAGATTTGGGGTCTGTGGGCGAATTTGGGTCTTGTGGGGCACATTGCGTGGATTGTCCTTTGTGTGCCGTTTTAGTAACAGGTAATTTGAATACTATGATCGGAAGGTTCTTGTGGTTGGTGGTGAATTCAATACCTGCACAGGAAATGTGTTTGGACAGGTCGAAGCTGGATATGGCAGGGACAGTGAATTTGCCTAGGCATGCAATGCAGAAGAAGGTGCATGTTAAGCAGGCAAAGATGGCGA
>JBBPLQ010000081.1:41939-61719 GCA_038089855.1 Royoungia palumana | reverse complement strand
AGAATGTATAGAGCGCTTGTCCCAGCTTGTGCCTCGGTACTCCTGACGATCGACTAGCACACATAAAGTCGCTGCTGTGATTGTTTCGACGGTGGGCCTCGATGCATTTTATGTAATCGATTCCATCCCGGTTGGCTGAACAACTAGATTGTCGCATAACACGTACATAATAATGTATCACTTTGCCACACCGGCACTCTCTGCCTGTTCACCCTCGACCTGTTCACCCTCATTCGTTCTATCTGTTTGCCACATATGATCTACCCCCTGCTTGTGCACCATCATTAACGCAAGAATAACGGGCAGGTACCACAAACTCGTGTGAAACAACGATCTGGCTTGCTTCTCCCCACACGAATGCCGAAACGCTACGGCGGATCTGACCCAAAGGAAATTTGGTAGAAGTGAAGTCAGAGCGAACGTCCACGTGGTCAGGCCGGAGAGCGGGATAAGTATTGAACATATCGGCACCAAGAGTAGCGTGTGCCGTAGGCTAACCAGAGCGTTGTGTCGAGGAGACAGAACGGACAACATTTTATATCCTGCTTGGGCGTAAGATGCTCGTATAAGATACGACAAGGAGTTGAAATGAGGAAATTGCCAGCTGTAAAGGAGCATGAACAACGAAAAGGCGGCAAGCGGGTTATCGATCATGGACATGTCCGGCGGGATATCGGTGAGGAAGGGGGGAAGGAAGAATTGAACTGGATAGTCAAAGGTAGGGAGGAGTTTCCCGCCACAAGCTGTCCAACCCATCAAGGGAGGCAGTCCACCAACCACTGCACCAACCCATGTGTTCAGGATGCTCTTGCGCTTCAGATATGTGTAAAGACCCGCGTATAAACATATATTTGACGCTCCGATGACGGCCGTCAGGGAATTCGTCATAGTCCACAAGAGTACGGGACCAGCGATGCCAGTTGCAATAGCGAAACAAGTTGCGTGTATGGGACTGATTGCACGCCGTACAAGCGGACGCTGACGAGTGCGAACCATCTGCGCATCATAAGGAACCTCTTGTAATTGGTTAAAGGTGTTTGCTGACGCTGAACATAGCGCGGTGCCGAGAGCGGTGGATAATAAGATCGGCAGAGTAGTGGGCATTGGAGAAAGCGCAACTCCAGATGTGGCTGTGAGTACAACCAGCACTGTAAGTCGTGTCTTGGCAAGCTGGGCGTAGATGCTCAGGAGGCGTCTGGGTGTAAGGAGAGCATTCTCTCGGAACGTTGAAGGGAGGTCCGCTGGTTTGCTCGCAAAGCGAGAGAGAGACGAAACACCCCAGTTATAGTTGTGAAAAAAATAAGATGCAAAATCCCTTTGAGTAACTGAGGTCAAGCCAGACTGATGGTGGATGGTATGTCGGCGAAAAAAGGATGGGGTCACAGAGACGAGTCGTCGGGAGCAAAGTGCTACGCAGCGAGAAGGAGCGATAGCCGGCAGACGTATCATTCAGCCTGCAGATCGTCACTGGTGAGTAGGTCGCTGCTGCAAGTGTAGCTTATTGAACGTACTGGATGGTAAGCAGTACAAATTACTCGCAGCAGGCTGCAGGAGTCCCGCGCCCGAAGCGAAAGTCGGAGTTTGAAACACAGCACTTCCTCCCGAACCCTCTCAAGACGAACTTGCACTTTCTGTTCCCGCCTCGACAAGTCTTCGCCGACAAATGCCTGGCACCCATTTATTACCCCCAAACCTTCTTAAACTATTTGCGCCGCGCCCACCGCTTCCATACCAGCGGCCGGTAGGAAAGGATATCGACCGTGTGCGCTGTAAAAATGTTCTGGGGGTAGCAGAAATTCTCCATAGACTCAAGGAAGAGTCGACCGTGACGATGCTGAGCGGTGAAGGAGACACGATGGAAGAAGGGGAAGAACCTACATTTACGCTTGCGGAGGAGACCAAGCGACAAATCCGACGGGAGGAACGCAAGAAGAAAAAGACAGAAGAATTCAAGATTGCAAAAGAAACCTGTCAGTTTTCACCCCACCGACGACCCATATACTCTAACTTCACCGTCCATTAGATAAACCAGCAGATGACGCAGAAGCTATTGGAGACCCGTACAAGACACTCTTCATCTCCCGCTTAGTACGTGTTTTCTTGATGTAGATTTATTCCGTTCTAATTTCTCAAGCACAGCACAAGAATGCGAACGAAAATGATCTGCGACGCGAGTTTGAGACTTTTGGTACTATTGAACGGGTAAGAATCGTTCGAGACAAGAAAAATCGCAGTAGGGGTTATGCCTTCATTGTGTATGAACGCGAAAGGGATATGAAGGGTGCGTCGGATCACACTTTCTTCTGAATGTCCTCCCTCAGATCCCTATTAGCCGCTTACAAGGAATCTGATGGTCTCCATATAATGGGTAAACGTATTCTTGTGGATGTCGAGCGTGGACGAACGGTACGTGGCTGGAAGCCACGAAGATTGGGCGGTGGTCTCGGTGGTAGACCAAAAGTGGTCGTCGAGGCTGCTGCTCCCGTAGTAGCAGCACCACGGAGCAGTAGAGGGGGATTCGGCGGACGCGGCTTCGGCGACCGTGGTGGATTCCGTGGTGGGAGGGGCGGTGGTTTCAGAGGCGGTGGCTTTGGCGATCGTGGAGGGTTCCGTGGAGGCGGAGGTGGATTCCGCGGCAATCGCGATGACGGTTACAGGTAATGAATACCACTTGTTTCGTTGGCATCAACTGACACGATTTAGGGGCGGCCGTGGCGGAGGAATTGGCTATCAGGGAGGTGGATTTGGTGATGGTCATGCTAATGGGTATGGTCCTGCAGGTGGAGGTCCTGGTGGTCCGGGCGGCTATGGTCCTCCTGGTCAAGGTTATGGACCCCCTGGTGGTGGGTATGGCCCGGGAGGGGGCTACAGAGGTGATCTTAAACGAGAAGGACCTGGTGGGTATGATGACAGGGATGCTAAACGACCGCGATATTAGATGGGGTTGGGTGAGATAAGTTTCTTTTGTCTTGTTTTCTTAGCGTTTCTGCTCGGTTCGGGTTCGCGGCCTCAAGTTCAGACTCTGCGCTAGGCGGAGTGTGTAAGTACCTGCTACCTCTCTTGTTGCTCTGTTGCCCCACCAGCGTAAGTATATCAGTATTTTATTTTACTGGCTAGGGACTTGTGTGCGCAATAGTGTGGTGCTGGAGCTAGATCTTGGGAGGATCGTCATCGGTTACCTTTTTTCCGTCATGTTCAGGTTCCATTGTGCCAGCCGCGGCGCATGTACGTCTCGTACCGACGTTCCAGGACAACCGGAAGCTCAAACGATGATGGATCTCGCCTCAAGCCATGACAAGCATGTTCGGCAGCTACTTGACACAAAAAAAAAAAAAAAAAAAAGTGCCACGTCAGGCCCGTCAGGAACGACATTCCCCGCCTGTCACAAACATGTCTGAGAGTGCGTATAGGTCCACGTAGCGAATACACTCGCCACCCCCCGTCATGAGGCTGGTTTGAAACAGGTACTAGCCAACCGTATGTGGCCGACGAGGGCGAGTGGGTGTTCCGACGGACGCACAGCTACTTACGTACGTCTGCCCTTGGAACGGAGTCGTCCCTATCTGGGTTTTAATATTTTTTTGCGCTCATCCTTTTTCGGGAGTTGCTATGCGGCCTCGGAACAAATGCGTTTAACATGGGTCTGAGCCAGGCTAACCTTTTTCGTTCCATGTCAGCGGCGTCGGGCCAAGGACCTGCAGGCCACATATGTCTGCGGTCTCTGACGCGATACCTTCCAGTGGTAAGCACCGCTGCCTTGTTTTCAAAACCCGCCACCACCACGACTTCACTTAACCATGGCAGAACCTGCATCCGGCCCCCAACGCCCACGGCCAGAGTGTCTCACTACTGGGAAGAATGAAAAAGAAAAGCGCAAACGCTCACGCGTCACGCCAGAACAGCTCGTTCATTTGGAACGCTTCTTCGCGATGGATCGAAGCCCAACTGCCGCGCGCAGAAAAGAAATAAGCGACATGCTTGGAATGCTTGAACGGCAGACACAAATTTGGTTTCAGAATCGGTTAGCATCCGCCTCTGAATTTATCCATGCGCTGACGTTCCTGCAGGCGGGCCAAAGCCAAGCTCGAAGACGGTAAGAAAGACCGATGTGGCAGCGCAGACCTGCCTCCAGATATTCCCCCAAAATTGGTGACTGGTTACGAAGCAGACTTGCACCAACTTTTACATGAAGATGAACGTGAGTAACCGATGCTTCACAACTGCAGCTATCTGATGACAATGCGGCTTGATGACTAGCCATCACCATAATCCCTTGTACCGACCTTTCTGTGGGCACTTGGCGTCGTATCGCCACTAGCCTCAGGAAGCATGACCTTGTGGCGTATCTATGTGATGCTAAGCGTTGCCTCACCTGGTTCATTCGTTCTTCTGGTTATGGTTTTAAAATGGAAATCCCATTCGATTTCATCGTCGATACCGAATTCGCAAATGCTGCCCCAGGATCGGGTCTCGCCTCTTTCGTTCTCTCCCGACCGCCAACATTTTACCTTGAATCATTCTCCCCACCCAATGCTGATCGAGGTACCGAACCGGACCGACATTGGAAAAGATGTACAGATTGGACCGAGGATCAGCAAGCCACTAAGGTTTTAAGACATAACCTCATAGGATCTGCCGTTCAACTCGCTCATGTACTTCGTCACATAAACGCATGTATGTCCGGGTCTGACATTCAGCTTCAATCACCGGATTATCCTGCACACTCCCAAGAACCGTCACCGGACGTCTCGGAGCCATCGATCTCTTACGCCGCCTCTGGAAGTCTATATTATTCTCAGGATAATGTAGATCACAGTCAGCCAGATCGTCCTATCCTAGCACATAAACAATCTTCTTCGTCTATCTCTGGTCGTCAGTCCTCTTCAACGCACCGTCACACTACACAAACTCCTTCGGGTGTAATTCCGAAAACCGATTCCTTCACCTACTCCCAATACTCCGATCATCCTACTATCCATGCGAACCAGTCAACATCATATTCGACCCATCCAGAAACCGTTATGACACATTACAATCCCCACTATCCTCGCGAACGACATTACTCAACTGGCTCACTGCATTCAGTTCCCTTCGGAGACGATGCTAGGGTACACACCTTTCCCAGCAGTACAACCACGCCGTTTGGGACACCATCTCCACCGCTATTGACCACGCCGTTTTACCCTCACGCACCGGCACCAAACACTTGCACCGCAAGTTCTTACAATCTAGCAATACCTGTCATTTCGGGCATGTCCAACTCGGGCACAAATATCAATATCTAGGACACAATCGCAATCAACAATCGGTTTACAGTTCAGCATGGACATTCCAGTACTGGTGATCGTCGGAACTTTCCTTGTACATAATCAGTTTTCCGTTCCTCACATATTACACGTCATTTTGCTGTAATCAGGCATGATAATCAACTTACGTCGCTACAAATCATTTACGGCCTAATAGTATATGCACTGGAGCACACTTGCTCAGACTATCTCGCTCGGTTATTGAGTTATTTCAACAATGAACCACCAAATTATTAGCATCACTTAGACGCGAGCCCACGACGGACGCTAATGTCCTCTATTGAACGTACCAATTGTATGTAGGCCTAAGGTTATGGTGTACTTTCTTTTCCATGCTGGTTGGTCCTGTTTGCAAGTGTCCGACTCACGATGTTGACTGAAAGAAACATGAGCGTTCCAACCCGAGTTCAGCTTCGCTGAGGTACTCACATGCCTCTAAGTAGCGATCCATGCACCGTGTCAAGCAGGTCTACATAAGATAATTATGGACCCATGAAGACGGTATACCGAAGCTGCCAAAACGCACCTCCTCCGAGCTCGTCAATGACGTCCCCGGCTTCGGAATACATTTTGCATAGCATTTCTCGGACGTTTTCTGAGTCACAAATGTGAGATGAGTAGTCCAACGACAACACCGAATTACATACGGAGATGAGCTCTTGCGCTGTGGCAAGACTGATTTCTGCGCGAATGGCGTTCAGAATGGCCTCCTTTTGGGCTGCCTTGTCTAGAGTATGACTGTTTGGCACTTTCGAAACCTTTTGGAATGAGCTGACACAAACCTGGTTTGTTGATTGTGGACGACGACCTGCCAAAGAAGTCGGTCATGGCGTAGTGAGGAAGTGATGGGCCCTGAGGTTAAAAGTTGGTTGCGCGGTAGGTAAACATCCTTCCTTTTTTAGAAACACTGAACCTATCGTCACTCAGGATCATCAGCCGTATCACTGTCCAACGACTCCACTTTGAATTATAGAAGATGGGCGCTCGTGAGTCCACCGCGAGGAATGATGGAGCTGAGGATGCCTCTATACCCGATTATTACGAACTTCTGGGCGTTGAAGAATCTGCAACATCCGATGAGATTAAAGTGCGTCTCACCCGCCCTCAAACCTGCTTGTACATTCCTCATCGCAGGCATAGAAAGCGTTCAGAAAACTCGCTCTCATCCATCATCCCGATAAAAACAAGGATGATATCGAGGGCTCCACGCAACGCTTTGCACTTATTCAACAAGCATATGAGGTGTGATATCAGACATGACCCTGGAATCGCTCGCTCATGTATTTTCGACGACTGTTGATATGAAGGTTCTAAGTGACGAGCAGGCATGTCAATATTCGCCAACGTCCGCATTCACGCTATAGCCTGATGCCATGGGGGCCCAAGTAGGAACGGGCTTGGTACGACTCTCACAGGGCTTCGCTGGTACCAGAGCCAGATGCAGAAGTTGTATTCGAAGATATCAAGAATGGTGCACCCCCTCCTCGGGCTCGCGATCGCGGATTGACGGTGCGGCACTTATCTCGGTTCTTTGATGCCAGCATCTGGTCCGGATTCGATGACGGCCCAAACGTACGATTTTCTTTACTTCGACGTCATTGGGATACATTAGATTTTCTTCCAGGGCTTCTTCAACATCTATCGCAATTTGTTCTCTCGCCTTGCGCAGGAGGAAGCTATGCTATCCGATATCGAATACCCGGAGTTTGGCCGCTCAACTTGGAATTGGACGTGTTTGACAACACCATCCGAAGCCGTCAAGAACTTTTACAGCGCATGGCTGAACTTTTCTACATTGAAGGAATTCACGTGGATGGATCACTACAATACAGTAGACGCGCCGGATCGCAGAATCCGAAGGTTTGCCTTCCTGATCTATATTCCGAACGTCGTGCTGATCTCCGCAGGACAATGGAAAAAGAAAACAAAAAGGTGCGGGATGATGCACGAAGAGAATACAATGAGACCGTGAGGGTGCGTACTAATCAGTCACTCTGGGCAATAAGGTCAGCCCTAACCACGGACCCCCAGTCCCTGGCAATGTTCGTCCGAAAACGTGACCCGCGATACAAAAGCCATCTTGCTCATCAAGCACGCAGTAATCAGGCAAAGGCCAATCATTCCTCATCAACCCGCTCAAAGCCCGTGCCTCGAAAAACACAGAATAGTAACGCCACTTATGTCGAGCAAGCATGGCAAATGGTTGCCGAAGACCATCAGCATGACGACCACGAGTGGGCAGCAGTAGAAGGACAGGATTCAGAAGAATGGGAGTGTGTAGCATGCGGGAAGTCATTCAAAAGTGAAGCTGCTTGGGACAGTCATGAACGGAGCAAAAAGCACATGAAAGAGGTGGAGAGGTTAAAGAGAAAGATTACGAAAGAAAATGAGGAGCTCGGGCTATCAGAGGGTGGAGAGGGCGAGGGACAAGAGCCCGTGGTCCCTCAGCCTTCGCCAACACCGCCCGAACAGTCTCAAGGTGACGGTTCAGACGCTGTTTCTACGCACCTTTCCGAAGCCGAAGCTGCCATCGGTTTGGAGGACGAAGTTATTGCAAAAGAGTCACCAAAGGACAGAGAGCAACTTCAAGTTAGCCAAGAAACCATATGCAGCGAAGAAGGGAATACGCAACCTCCAGAAATTGAGTCAGCTCCACAGGAATTGTCAAAACGAGAAAAGAGAAAATTACGGGATGCACGGAGGGCTCAAGCAGCAGTAACTGAAAGCAACATGGCCCAGGTCAGTACTCCCTTCGTTACACACTATGGTCCTGATCTTTGGTTAGGTTTGCAATGTTTGCAAAAAACCTTTTGAGAGTCGCACTAAGCTGTTTAACCACATCCGAGAGACGGGGCATGCTCTTGCTCATCAAGACGACAAACCATCACAGACTAAGAGAAACAAGAAGGGCAAAAGATAGCATACTAGAACTGGCACTAAAAATGACATACTAACGGGCCCAGGTGGTCAATGACCCGTCGTCTATCCCATCAATTGCGAGACATCGTCAGGAGGATACTTTGTCTGCGAAAACGTCAAAAGTCTGAGATGTGACGTGTGAAAGATCAATTATCATTCGAAAGCACAAAGAGATTGAAATACCGTTTTAGGCTCTGGATGTACTTCCGGCTAACTTCGTCATTGAGCACATGTGCTACTTGATCGGTGGAAATTTTCTCTCGCGCTGAACGTTCGTGAATACTAGAAGAGAGACTTGAGAAAAATTCCACAGTGAGTGTAGATAAAGACATACCCAACCATGGTCACACCGATGGGCCATGGTGCGTTGCCTATCGACAATCTTAAGTACGCATCATTAGCCCTCTGGTATTGTCGTTTCTGCATATAATGAACAATCTCGGCTATTCGGGCCAACATGTCTGAAGGCAACGACTATTGTTGGGTGATATCAACTTGAGGTCGAACGGAGAACGGTTGACCTACTCTCGAGCGTAAAGTTTTGAAGAGCGGTTTGAGATACTCAGCAGATTGAACTTGCGTTGCCGCTGCCAACTTTCCCTGGGTAGTCCGCTTAACATGCTCTGCAAAAGGGGGTAAGATCGATGAATCAAAGAAATTGTTTTCTAACCTGGCCGTTCATCCATTGCCTCTTCCCATTCTTTGAGTGTGCGCTTTAGAGCATAGTATATAAGCGGGTATAGTTTGTCTGGGTCGGTTTTGATCAATTCCAAGTCTAGGACACCAGCGCTCGATTCTTCAGCATCACCCTTCTTCTTTCCTTTGCTCTTATTCCTGAGTTCTCGTTCTACGTTTTCGACGTCCTCTAATGCCTTCTTGAAATCATTCTGACCACTCTGACGGTCATCCCCTTTTTCTTCAATCAGCTCCAGAGCGCGTAGGCGTAGCCTTCTGTCCCTGTCGGACTCGGCAAATAGTCGGATAGGTTGCCCTTTGGCACGCAGTCTGCGGATAGTCTCCTCGTTTGGCATGTTGAAAGATGATTCAGGAATCGGTGAGTCTGAGTCTCGAGATTCCAAGCAAGGCGTGAGCGAAGTAGACCGGGATGTCTTCTGCTTTGCAACCTGTTCTAAGTATGCACTACGATCAATACGATGGAAAAATACTGACATCTGCATCTGCTTTCGCATGCTCTGTGACTGTAGCTCCAGCACTACCGAGATTTCCTTCCTGCAACGGTTGCGCGCGCTCCTGCCTGGCCTTCTGTTCTTCTTCCTGCTTGATTCTCTCGATATCTCCTCGTCGCAAGTACTTCTTTGGCCGAGAAGCGTCATCTATTTCCATGGTTTTGCGTTTGACCGCGATTTCAGCTTTAAGCGCGTCCATTACAAGAGATGCCACGGAAGTCGTAGTATTGACCGAAAGCTATAGAATGTGGTAGGAAGTCGGTTGACGATAGCCGAGGCTTATGTAATACGACAGAGAATCCGTTGTACTCCGAAGGCTTCAAGTTGTCTACATACCTCACACTAACGCTCGTGCAATCACAATGTCTGAGTCTGATTTGTCCAGGTGCTCCAATTTTCTCTGTTCAACTGGCAGGAGATTGACTGTTTTTGCAGCAAGTACGTTCTGCAGACTGCGGGCTTTGACGGTCAGTCGAAACTATGAGGTTTGTCGGATGGCTTGCCTAACTCTTGCGTCAGCTCGGTTCCCCAACACCAACCAAACGAAGCACTGGTATGATTGAATCACGGGTGCATGTGAACTACGTATTCATATGCGGACATAGTTTCCAAAATTACACCGACTACTTCAAGTGTATCACCGCCAAGGGGGAGGACTACGCGCCCTGCAAGCAGTTCAAGAGGGCGTACCACTCTCTTTGTCCCAGTAAGTACTCGAAGTCATTTCGTCATGCCTTGTTGTCTCACTTTTTCGTAGATGAATGGGTATGCTCTAATCACTCGTGCTGTCACTTCCTGATTACATGTTTTCTTTAGATAGCCAGATTTGATGAACAAAGAGAGAGTGGGACGTTCCCTGCCTCCCTGGAGCCTTGATTGATAGTAGATGCATGAGTTGTTATTGTCGTGAAATACTAGATTTGTTGAAAATGTCTGTCTGAGTTTGGCATATGCACGAAACCATCTTTGACTCCTACATTTGTCCGACATTGAAGTCGAGACAATACATGAATCGCACAGATTCCGCGACGAAATCATAGCTCGGCCATTGCGCGTGTATCCTGTGCTGCGCTCGATTCACGATGGACAACGTCAATCTCAACGCTCTAACCGAGAATGCAGCTAGACTAGGCATGCGTATTCAAGAGACCTTCAGCGAGCATACGCGCGATCTCTCCATAACGCGCGGTGGAGCATCTATCTTTGACATGCCAGACGACAAGGTGAAAAACATTGGGAAACAACTCGACTCTAGCAGTGACAAGGAGAAACTCGACGCCATGAAGCGTCTCATAGCTGTAAGTCCACGCTTGGGAGAATGACATCCACGCCAACAGCGTATCGGTGTAATAGCTCATCTCCAAAGGTCGCAATGTCTCGAGTTACTTCCCCCAAGTCGTCAAGAATGTCGCGTCTCAGAATCTCGAGATCAGAAAACTTGTCTACATCTACCTCTTGCGCTATGCCGAACACGAACCTGATCTGGCCTTGCTCTCAATCAACACTTTCCAGAAGGATCTTGCTGATCCCAGCCCGCTTATTCGCGCCATGGCGCTACGTGTCCTGAGTGGGATCAAAGTTCCGATGATATGTGGTTTGGTATTCCTCGCAATCAAGAAGTGCGCCGCGGATCTGAGCCCATACGTCCGCAAGGCGGCTGCTCTCGCGATACCCAAAACGTTCCAGTATGCATTGTGATCGCTTCTTTTCTCTTGGCCTGCCAGTAAACTTCCTTCAGATTAGATGCTGCGCAACAGCCCGCTCTAATATCCGTCATAGCTACTCTTCTCCGCGATAGATCCCCTCTCTCGATAGGTAGCGCAGTCGTTGCATTCGAATCCGTCTGCCCCACGCGACTAGATCTTTTGCACCAGCAATATAGGCGCTTGTGCAGAATCCTCATAGACGTGGATGAGTGGGGACAAGTTTATCTCCTTAACCTTCTACTCAGATATGTGCGCACGATGTTGCCTAGGCCGACTGTCTCACAGGATGAGGGAGCCACGGAGGAAGTTGATGCTGACCTTGAGCTCCTCCTTGCATCGTCAGAACCCCTTTTCCAGTCCAGGAACCCTGCGGTGCGTTCGCCTGCTTATCCAGGTTCCATATTCCTGAATCCATGTCTCTTCAGGTCGTTCTTGCTGCTGTACGCGTTTTTTACTACATAGGTCTTCCGTCTTGTATCAGCAAGATTGTGAATCCCCTGCTTCGCATAACGCACATATCGCGGGAAGTTGAACGAGTCGTCCTTGCATATCTATTGGTCGTCACCCGTGTGCATCCGGTCAGTAATTTATATTTGTCGTTTGGGACACAGCTCATTGTTACTCCAAAGCAACCGTTCTCCACCCAGTACCAACGATTTTTGGTGCGTGCCGACGATCCTTCGCAAGTGAAAAAGGACAAGATTAAAGTATTACTTAACCTTTGCGACGTGGATAATCACCAAGCGCTCCTTCGCGAATACATTGTGCGTTCTAATCTCCCAGTTTATCAAACACCATCTGACACTGTTTTCTAACCCCTTTCAGGATTGTGCTGAGGATACGGATGATACTGTCGTGGGAGACGCGATTCACGCCATTGGCCGATGTGCGAGCATCATTCCGTCGTGCGCACCGAACTGTCTCTCCGCACTCATGATCATGATCAAAAGTAAACATGGTGCGCCTCCCCTGCCATACCGTGAACGTGGCGCTGAACATGCATCAGACGTCGTCGTCAGCAATGCCGTTCTCGTCTTGAAAGCACTTATCCAGAACCAGCTTCTCGCCGGTGCTTCCGCGCCTACATCGTCACAGTCACCGCTCGCCATCGTCTCGCTGCTTGCTCGGCGGATAGATGACATCAAACATCCCCAGGCCCGTGCGTGCGTTCTCTGGCTCGTAGGCCAGTACAGCGCAGCAGCAGCAGGAACAACCACTGTGGTGGAAGGCGTCGCCGACTGGGCACCGGATGTCTTGCGCAAGTTTGCCCAGTCGTTTGCCACGGAGGTAAGATCTCCCTTGTCGCGTTCCCCGCTTGTCCACATCCACACCCGTTCAGGCACCTCTCGTCAAGCTCCAAACGCTCACCCTGGCTGCCAAATTGTTCTTGCTGTGCCCCACGGACCAGAGACTGGGTTTACTTTCCCGTCACGTGTTGTCCCTGGGGAGATATGACCTCAATTACGATGTTCGAGACCGCACACGCATGCTCAATTCGCTTCTCGTGGGCGTGTCACCCACCATGAACGGCGGTGGGACGGAGCCACAGAGCGGTGTCGTACTTCGACGCGAACAAGTCATCAAAGTGCTGTTCGACGGCAAGGCTGGCATTGTCCAAGACAGCGACGACACATTTGGTACGTTCGCCGAATTTACTCAGAGAGGTCTTTCGTTTCAACCTTCCATGTCAGGTTATCATAATCTACTGATTGGTTCCCTCAGCCTCGTCACAGGCAAGGTAGCCATAGGCGAGAGTATTCTTCCGGAATGGCTAGAAGGCGGGATCGACCCTGCGCTCCGACAGAGCGAAGACGATAGCTTGCCCGTAGCACCTCCTCTGCAGGCAATCAGCTCTGCAAATTTCGCAGTAATCAAGGCTTCGGGGTCGGCGGCCGTGACACCTACCTTGCTCACTCCCACTGGTAGCTCAATGCCGGCACGTGAAGGGAAGGATTCCTGGAGGGATTTAGATAAATTTTACGCGAGCGATAGTAACAAAAACGATTCAGAGAGCTCTGAAGCGGAAAGCGAGAACTGGGAAGAAAACAACAACGACGCACACGACAGCGAGGACAGTCAGGATGATGGTACGGATGAGGAGAGTAGCGAAGAGGATGGACAAGAAGGAAGTGACGACAGTAGCGGAAAAGTACAAGAATAATGTCAATTGTTCACGTCTAAAGATCTTCTACAGCAAAGCACCATCGGGAAGTTGATAGTATAATGGCTAGAGAAGGAGACCGTTAGTGTTCAGCAGAACGGAGGGGTATTTGGGACGCACCGTGTTAAATACATGGTAATAGTGGCCGTTTACACCGCCTCCGTGCTCATCGCCGTAGTATTCCATCGGGAACCACTGTCGAATCGTTGACGGAATGCAAACGAGGGAAAGAAGAAAACTTACATGGTGTTTCGGAAGGTCTTCTTTCCACGAACGTACCAGACGCGATTCCTCCGTCTGGTTCATAAGGACGTGGCCGTGTTTCGGGAGGACAAATTGTCCAATCTGGAGCTCCGTGTCGGTAACTATACCTCGTGAAACTCTCGCATAGCCGGTGCGATACAAGCCTCGATACAGGATATATTCGCACCTGCAAAGATCGTCTCGATGAGCAGTCACCGATGCGCACAAGTCGACACGCACCATCTGTCCATATCTTGGTGATCAATATCGTACACAAGTCCATCGTTCACGAGGATGTCGTATGGAGCGGCTTTGCAGCCCTTTCAGCCTCCGGTCGAAAGATAATCAAACACGAGACACGCACGTCTGGGTGCCAGAGGCTTGCTGACCACGTATCCCAAAAACACCACCGGTCTCGGGTACACCGAAGCCATGATACGCGCCAATTCCCTGCTCTGCAGTTCCCTATCCAGGGGATCTTCCTCTGAAGACAGACCATGTGATGTCGGATTGCGATTCGGAAATTTGTTACGACTTGAACATACCTTGACCATTATGCGACACCACAACCGTGATTTCGGTGCCGTATACGTCGAGAACAGCTTCGATAGCTGGAGCGAGCTCGCCGTGAGGCGACGGAAGCAGGTGGTGATAGGAATGGATGATCGGAAACTGAGAACATGCGTACATCAGTCTTCGTCACTTCCGTCGGAAACGGGTACCTGCCTTTGACAATAAGGCCGCTCCCCATGTGTGCATGTTGGGACCTGGACCTAGATCGACATACTGCAAGGAATTCAGGGACCCGTCACCAAAACTGAAGTAATTGTCGGGCTCACATAACCCAACTCTTCGGCGGCAACACGAGTCCTGTTCAGGTGTCACTTCCACCGCCCGATCGCTTGATTCGGTTGACAACTCACAGGTCACGATTTCCATACACCGTCCGCTAATTCGTCATAGTTTAGTCGTACTCGTATATGTACAGTTTAGCACTCACGTGTAGGTCTGTCTCTAACATGCCAACGATATCAAGCTCCATATCCCTGTTAACGTCCGAATCAGAACCAGTACCGACGGTCTCGGATAGAAGAAGCCGCACACCTGATGACGTCTCGTATGCGACGCTGACTGTCATGCCCTACATTATCAATCCCGAAATGAACGGTCCAGATGCCAGCATTAAACGTCCTTGTCCCAGGTTTGAATGGTCTCGGGCCCACAGCTGGCCAACGAAGAAGCGTGGCGAGCACCGAGACAAGAGAGAAAAGACACAAGATTACGGGGATCTGCGTGCGAATTGGACTCGGGGCACGAAGAAAGAGGTTAGGGCTGGGTGATACACCTCCAAACGGTGAACGGAAGGCGAGCAGTAGAGCAGCCAGCTGCGCGCCGAGGACTCTGGAAGACAAGTTAATCACAGAAAGAAGAATGGAAGGGACACACACAAGTCGGTTCTCTCTCGTAGGTAGACACCCCCAGGCACAAAGGCATACGCGACTGTCCATGTGTTCGCCAGATAGAATAGAACAGCAACAAGGAACGCTGTAAAATACCTCCTGCCCGCTTTATTACCATTCCAAGCGGAATGGTGAGACAGAACTGAAGGGAGGATCGACATGCAGAAGATTGAAAAATTCAGTCCACCTAGGAAACCTGGCCAGTCTCGGAAATAATACATCACGAATGCACTCGCACAGCCGTATGCAAACCATATAGGATGGGTAAGTAACGTGGAAGCTGTGGTTGGGAGGACTGCTGGCAAGATTAAACCCAAGGACTGCGCAATCAAAGTGACGGACCCATGTAGATGGGGAAGGGGTCCTCTGGGATGTCCATTCTGATACCCAGTCCATGACCAAGCAATGATGGTGCTAGAATCGGTGAACAAGTGGTGCAAAGTGAAGAAGAGAGAGCCCAGTGCGATGGATGAGCCCAACCAGTTCCGCGGGGTATCCTTAAAATCGTTTGTCGCATCTCTGTGCCCTTTTGACTTTGCTTTGTTGCCATTAGAGATGGATGGGCGGGTGGCTAATTCAAGAATAGCAAGGATAGCTATCGCTATTCCGGTTTTGTTGTGACCACCGTTCTCTTCGTTCAACATTGGCCAGACTAGGATGCGAACATGAGTTCCAAGAACCGCCAGAACCATAAATTTTCGCACCTGGATTGTTAGAGTGGTTCATATGCTTGGACAGTGATGACAGAATCAAGCCTGTACCCAGGACTGAACATCGGTGTGAGTATTCCCGTCGTCCGCATGGCAAGAGAGGAGAAACACACGGAATCCCTGATATGCATCATTTCCTACTGTCCAATCTGCTGCCTGGCTCAGAAGAACGGCTACGTTGGCTATGATGACGGCCCAAAGTCTCTCTACGGGGTCGTCGATTTTATAGGCTGCGAGTCCAGTGAGGGAGAGCACCCTCAATATTACCCTGCCCCATCTCGTTATTGCCCAATTGCGGAGAGATGTTATCCCCAGCAAAGTCGGGGTGAGATAGATGAACAGTGCTGCTTCTGCACCAGAAAGCGCAAGCGCCCAGACAGAGAAGTAAAACAGCGTGGTGAGCAGAGAAGTGACGATGGACCAGAATAAGTATGCTAATCAAGTTCCAATTTCAGGCAAGTAGCAACAAAGCTAGGACTCAGATTTTTATCACAAATAAGGATATCCCGCGACTTACATAAATAAACGTCGGCCATAAAGCTCAGCCAGGGTCTTGATCCGGAGTTTATCAGACAAATAAATGGTCTCCATACTCCGGAACCAGTCTCAGCACTCGGCTTGGACTCATCTGAGGCAGATGCTCGAGTCTTGGCTTTGGCAGACTTTGACAAGACTTTGCCATTCGGTTCGGTTGTCATATCACTGACAGACGTCAATTTATTGTCTTGGGAAAGAGACTCGAGTCTATTGATACGAAAACGTCAGATTACCATCAAACAAGGTGATGTGGTCGATGATACATGTTGTTTTTATGGTCAATACTGGAGTCCAGTGATACGCCGATAGCAACCTATGGAGGGCGTCAGTGAATGAAAATGCTAGGGTCGAAACTGCTCGCCTGCAGGTTGCAATGTTTGAAGTGAACTGCTGAGATTGAGTCATAGAGCACATCCAAGAAAATGAGAGCCCATTCGAAGAATGCGTATCGGGTATACGCTACGAGAACGTGAGTTTGGTTGAACGACGGGAGAACACGAGATGTACCTCCTGGTATTCTCTGTACCTTGTGTTGTATGAAAAAATACACCAAAGGGACGATGGAGGCAAAGAAACTATGTTGATTGTTAGCAAGACCCAGGGATACGCGAGGCCACTCACGCTATGGAGACGAATTGCCTGCGAATGTGGGGTTAAAATAAGCTGACTTATGGATAATGACGTGATACGAACCGTCTCTTCCTTACTGGGACGAGATTGGCGGGTGTATTCACGATCCCTCCCAGCATCCATGGCAGATTACACACGATGTACAGTACCATAAGCACATCATGAGCATCGTGGTCGTCAGTTGACGTGATGTATACCCAGCCTCCACACGCGAGCGTGCGAACGATGCCAGCAAGGCAAAGCCAAGCCGACGAAGTCGAGTGAGGCGTGCGGGTGATGTAGTACTGCAGAAACACAAGGGCAAAACGAGGACCACTTGTCATTGCGATGAGGATCTGGAAGACGTTGCGCTCTGGGTACCAGTCACCGATACTAGGAAGACATGAATGTGACGACGTAGGACAATAGTTGATGATACCGACGTTGCAGAAACGGAGGGAAACCACTCGTCGGGATATCCTGCAATGCCATTTTTGACGATTTTCTTGTAGTGAAGTGCACAACCAAGGAAGAGAGCGGAGAGAAATGCAGCAACGGCAAGGTAGGTATGGGCTGCGGCGACATGAGACGCGTCAATGATGAGAGGACCAGCTTTGCGTGCCGGCGCTGCGTGTTTTGGGCGAACCGGCATAAACGAGGGCTCAAGGTGCACTGGCGTTCGAGGTCAAGTTCTTGTTTGGTCACCCCGCATTACATACCTAACTAGTAACCTCGATCACCCAATGTCAGGGCAGGAGATGCCCCACATACCCATCACTGTCTTTACCGGATTTCTCGGAGCAGGAAAGACATCCATCATCCTCTCGTTGCTTCCGAAGCTTCCCAAAGACTACAGAGTCGTACTTCTCAAAAACGAATTTGGCGACATTGAAGGTGGGAGGGAACCGCCGCCGCCCGGGCCAAGCTCATCGCTGTAAGCAGTCGACAGTCAGCTTGCAAAGCAATCCAGTTTGGCAGCTGTCAGTGAAATTCTAAATGGATGCATGTGTGTATTGAAGTGGGACAATGATGTTATTTATGTTGAACACCGATATCCAGGTGCTGTGTACTTGTCGGTCAAATGAAGAGCGCCCTCTTGGAGATTAGAGGTAAGATCTGCTGTCACAGCACGAAAGAGATGCGATCATCACTGCATCTATCTCAGACAAATTTCGTCCGGACCGCATCATAATAGAGTGCAGGTAGCGATGACTCGAATTCGAAGCGCCACTCTCGCTGACTCTAGCAGTGGTTCTGCCTTTCCTGCCACCCTTGCGTTTCAGATCCGAGAGTTAGAGCGAGAAACGAATAACGACATCAAATTAGACGCGATCGTTACCGTAGTCGACGCAGAGAACTTTTCCGGCTACGAAGATACGTCCCCTACAGCCAAGATGCAAGCGAGTTATTCGGACATTATACTCATTGTGAGTACCGTCATCTCGACATTGGAGATTTGATGAACCCTGCAAGCAACCTAGAACAAATGGGAATATGTTGATGATAGAGCCCTCGACATTGTACTCGATCATCTCCATACGCTGAATGATTTGACTCCAAAGATCAAATGTGACGGACGTGACGGCGTGGATCCCGATCTTCTCTTCGGAGTTGACACTAAAATTTTCCAAGATGCGCTTCATGGGACAGGCGTTCTGGGAGACAAGAATCACCATGAAGAGATTCAGACCATCATGCTTCTCAAGGGTTCTGGCACATCACGAGCTTTAGCTCATCACTGCCATGACGAGACCCACACGCATAGCCATCCGCCCGAAGCTAGTGTCCTAGTGGATGGAGAGGGAGAGAATACCATCGATGAAGCACTACTCCGAGATGCACTTGCGACGGTGTCGAAAGAGACGGTCTGGAGGATCAAAGGATTCGTGCGTCTTGAAAATGGGGTCCATATTCTGAATTGGGCGTTTGGACGGTACGAATTGACTCGATGCGGCGAGGGCGATGGGCAGGCCGAGGGATATTCCCTGCGGCTGACGGTCATGGGAGAGCGAGGCGAGGTGATTCGGTCAATAAGCAAATTTGGTAGTACGTTGGGGGTAAAAGCCTCCTAAGCTATAGCGTTGTGAGATAAGGAAAGCGTAATGCTTTCTTCCACATTTCTCTGCCTTTCCGATGCGTAAACGGCGCTTTCGCAAAAGATAGCGATTTACGGAGTGAATGGGATGCAAAAGTTTGGTGGCATATTCAAGTAACAATCACTAGTAGCGCCGTCGAGCTCTGCTTGTCCTCAGTTAGGGACAGCGACTTTCCTGATTTCTGACATCTACCGACACAATACGAGCGTGACTTTTCGAACTCAACGGCGTCTGCAACATGACGAGCAGCCTGAGTTTGCTCCGGAATTCAGATGATCACTGGCGGGAAATCAAGAGCATCTTCAAGTTCTCAGAGCGATCTGTTATGTACTGGTACATACATTCGCCTCGGTGGCAATGTCCCAGCTTTGAGTCTTACTCTGACAAGCTCGGATAGCATTTTTGACGCCGTTAGCAGATGAAGCATGGCTCAGAGAGATCACTGTAACGACAGTCGGTGGCTTAGATTCCTGCATGAGGGAGTAACGAAGACGAGGCACGTTCTCCCACCAAGACTCATGTTCCCCACTGTACTTGCCCGTCGTCCAGCCTGAGACCCGCTATGCAGCAGGTGAATTCAAGTACGGTATCCGGACGCATGTCGGTCATCAATCAACCCTCTGCAGCCAGACCGTTGCAAAACCCGTTGTAAGATAGTGGAAACACGAATACATTTTAGAGTCTGGCACTGGTGGCGCTCCTATGTTTGCCGAAATCCTTCCCCGAGTCGACCATGTAATCACCCGAGGGCCCGTTCCACTCTTCATGCGCTGTGTGCTTGGGTCGCTCATATTTCTAGCTTTGGTCCCGACTTTGAGCTGCTTATCCTGTGCGATTACACATGTG
>JBBPLQ010000081.1:0-41842 GCA_038089855.1 Royoungia palumana | reverse complement strand
CCATCCCCGAGTCGACCATGTAATCACCCGAGGGCCCGTTCCACTCTTCATGCGCTGTGTGCTTGGGTCGCTCATATTTCTAGCTTTGGTCCCGACTTTGAGCTGCTTATCCTGTGCGATTACACATGTGGGACATATCGGCTCGTAGTTTGACGTAGGATAAGATAAGGACACATATTGAAATATTCCTGGCATCTACCGTGATTATTTTCTTCGATGTTCTCTCCACCATGGTTTTCTATCTCCCTAGTCCAGGTGTGCTTTCCCAAGTCACCTTCTGTGTTTTTCAGCCTTTGTCTCACTAGCTCTTCCAGCCTCTTTTTACTGGCGCTTCCCTGTCTTTGCCGTCGCAAAAGACCCTGAATGTGCGCTGACCATCCAGCCTGAACGCGTAGAATGGCTGCCGCGTCCACGTTCTCCGGATCCCTCAACCACCCATTCACGCGAGTTATCCGATGTCCTCCACTCCAACGACCTCTACCACATCCTTGGCGTCCCGCGTTCCCCAGCCCTCGACAGGCTCACCCTCAGGCGGGCTTATCTCTCCCGCAGTCGGGCCTGCCACCCAGAGTGCGTGCCCCTATCTTTCCTTCCCTGTCCCCTCTTACCCCCGTGCAGCAAATGTCCCGGTAACCCAGACGCAACCCATGCCTTCCAGCGCATATCCATTGCCTACGGCGTCCTCTCCCAACCCTCTCTCAAGCGCCTCTACGATGCCCGCCCGAGCGACGATCAATCCGATTTCCTACGCGCCCATCCACACGGGTACGCCGATGAAACCCTCAAAGGCGTCCTTCTCAGCATCGTCAGCGATTACCTCGACGGCAACCTCGAAATGATACGGACGTTCCTCCGTACGTCCCCCGCGCGCGTGCACGTCCTCCCCTCTGACGTCGTTCCCCTCTCTGGCAGACGCCATCAGCGATCTCAACCCGTCCCTCAAACTGAGCGACGACCACATCGACTCGGTGCTCTCCGTCCTCGAAAGCATACGCGGTCGCGTCCTCAGTGAGTCCGTCTTGCTTCCAACCTTGTCCCGCGATCTCACCGCGGCTCGCACAGCCTGCCGAGCGTGTCTCCTCGCCCTGCACTCGGAACTCGTCCGCGTGCTCGAACTCCAGTACGCGTTTCGGCATCTGCCCTATCTGGACATCACGGGCCGATCTCGGCTGACCATTCAGCTGATTCGCATCACCCTCTCGCTCCCGGTCACGCTCGAAAAGGCCGTTCAAGACGCTTGGAAAGAGGACGCGTTGGCAGGCGACCAGAGGAGTGCCGCAGACGACAGGGACAGGGAATCCGACAAGGCAGCGTTGTTGCCCAGACACGTCGTCCTTCTCATCAGGGGCATCGACGTGATCCTGGATAGGATGGAACGCGTGCTGGGTTGAGTCGGAGGGTTTGTCTGCTGGCGGTCCTCATGGCGTTCATCTATCTATCTATTCCTTCATTTAATCTTTTACGTGGCAAGTCCCGCTGCTGTCCTGTGTTTCTGTTCTGACCTGCTTTTCCCATGCCATTAGGGCAGATACATATTTGTTCCTGATCTCCTATTTCATACTTGCGGCTCGGATCCATTACACAATTAAAACAGTGATATGCTAGCTCGCACGGTGTTGAACGTTGGAACTCATAAATGCGGAACAAGCAACGAGGACACACCAAGCAACCGAAAAGCGGTCGACGCAGGTGTATAAAGAGAAATAAGAAACGGCGAAAAGGCGTTTTGCAGAACGTACTGTACAGGACTGTCCGGGACAAGTCGTGAAAAAAAAAAAGCACAACGGATTCGGACACCCAAACATAACGAGAAACACGAAACAAAACCAAGAAACACCCGAAAGTGTAGCGACCGGCACAGCAACTCGTTTTTATCAAAACTGCACACTCCTCTGGTTCTACGGAAAACGGGGAGAAAAATGGCACCGCGGTACCGGTCCATCAGCGAAGACGAGATAATCCCTGCGAAGCACTCACAACATTTAGCCAGACGGCATCAGCATGGCCATTGGCCGAAACGGGTGCTGGCACGATTTCTTCCAGCATGTAAGAGTCTTGTGATGGGTAACACCCATAAGTCCCGTGCGATCCATTAGGCTGTGCAGCAGCTGCTGCCAACAAATGCGCATAATCAGCATTGTCGTTGTTCACGTTGCCGCCTTCGTTGGGTCCCATCGGATTCTCGGGATAGAAGGGGTAGAACAAGCCTGTTGGGATCTCCGCGAGCTTGTCTCCAATAGCCCCGGGTGTAACGGGTGCGCCAGCGCTCTTAACGGGCGTCGCGCTTTGAGAAGCTGTCCGTGGTCCATAAACAACTGGGCCACTCATGTTTGCCTCCGGCTGATACGCTGGGTGTGCCATGGTTGGCGTCTTTTGTTGTTGCATGTGTACCTGTCTAGGTGACGCCATGGACGGAGAGCCCAAAACAATATTCTCAGTGTCCCAGTCGAGTTCGGAGAGTAGGACGGGATCTTTTGGGGGTCCAACGGAGTGAAGGTCAACGCTGAGGACCTTCTCAGCAAGCTTTGAGATTAAAGGATGGCCGCCATTCAAATCTTTCCGTTCCCAGCGCCACCGGAATCGAGGTAACATGTCAAGAGCCATCCAAACGTCTTCAATCATGACTTGCCGCGTCAAACGTTCACAGTGCGACATGTGACCATACAGAATAACCATGGCAGCGATGTGGAGTGGAATTGGAGAGACGAAAAACGCGGTGTCGGGGAAACGGATAAGCTGGTTGTGTACGATGATGATGTTGTGCGATGTAGCGATCGCTAGCCAGGCGTGAGCGCCTTGAAAAAAAGAGGAAATCTGGAGCTCACCATCGACAAGCGCTCTCGAGCGATGCATATAATCGAGCTCCTTCAAGCTGAACAGGGCTCTCAGCAGCAATATTCTTGCTATCCAAAGCTTGAGTAGCGTGAGTCCCTGGTCCTCCGTAATATCACGGACTAGATTCTGTCTCTTTTCCAACGGCCAATCGTCAGTCCCACCAAAGTAATACCTGTAGTTCTCAGGCAACTGTCTTCGAAATTCTGTCATGCTTTTGATGATCCGCGTTGCGTGTCGCATCACGGCATCCACGCTCTTGTTGGAAGGGACATATAGGGAATTAATGATGTCGGCCTGTATCTCCGCGATCGGATGAGAGAGCATAAAGTGTTCAGAGTAATCAAAGTGCTGGCCTGTCAAGGCCCGAGAGGGATGGGGCGTGTTTGAGTCAGAGGGAGCAATAGCAAGGGGTCTGCCGAGCAGGATAGATGTTCCACGATCGTGGACCATCACGATACCCCAGAGTCGAATGCGCAACTGTGCTTCTTCCTCTGTAAATGTATTGTTCTGGGACGTGGGATCGTGGTGGAGACCCAGCTCGATGGAGAGCCGAACGAGGCTGCCGACAAGACGCCACAAGGAACGACCTTGTCGCTGTGTGAATGGTGAACACGAGGTGGATTACCGAGATGGATGTAAAGACAGACCTCAGTGTACAGGTACCATTGTAGTAATATGAGGGCCTGGAGACTAGTGATGGTGACACGAAGGTGAGGTTTGACCGCGAGGGCACGCTCGAAGAATTCATAGTGCTCGGGCCATTCGTTTGGCAAAAGTTTCTTGGTCGAGATGGGGCTATCAGTGGGGGACTTGACGCCGTTGTCGACGAGGGTAGCCTTGTGGTTGAGTTCGCTGAGAGTGCCGAGAGCAAGGATGAAATACATGCTGCATATAAAGCCGGGATCGTGCTGAACGTTTTCGGCATCGTAGAGAGCATTGAGCCGGCGTTCAAAATCGGAGCGGAAAAAGACTGGGCGATGGAAGTTGAGATGGGAAAAGTAAACGTCAACGATTCTGTTGACCATTTTTCGGTCTTTGGGAATCCAAATAGTGAATTTGGAAACCGCTTGGGGCGGGACGCCAGGGTTTGAAGTGGAAATGTGGATAGGAAACCATGCCGAGGCGTTGCGAGGGACACAGGCATCGGTGATGTACTGATCACGACCGGAGTTGAGGCCGTTTGAGCCGACGGCGAGATCCTCCCTGTCGTTTTGGGCAGCGAGCTGACTTTCGCTCATGATGAGCGGATGGACGCCAAAGCTCTTTGCGATGGCCTGGATGACATGATAAGTGATGTGGCGCAGGAAAAAAAAGACGAATGAGCCTACAGGGGTGTCGGACATGTCGAGAGACTGAGGATCCTGGCCCTTGACCTCGACATTGGAGTGGGGAGGAGGTGGGATCTGGTGTGGATGGTGTTGGATGGGCTGGGGAGGCTGCATGTGCTGTGGCGGGGGCGGGGGGGGAGGGAAGCCAGGATGCATATGGGGAGGGTAGGGACCGGGGGGACCTGGGATGGGAATGTGGGGGGGATAAGGGCCATAGATTGGAACGGGGGGATGGGGATAGCCGGGTGGGACGAGGGGAGGGTAATAAGGAGACGCCGGAGGGGGCGCATTAGGATGGTGCTGGAACTGGCCGCCCTGGAAGTCAGGGGGAGGGTGGGGAAGGCCGTCGAGTTCTATGCCCTCGCGAGCACAGATCTCTTCGAGATTTGCGAGATTGAAGCCTGGGAGATGGCGTTTGAGAAGGGCCTCGCAAAGAGCCACCCGGCGCTCGATGAACTCTGTGTGGCCACGGAGGGTGAGGGTCTGTCTGTGTCTGTCTTCCTGCTGGCAAGGAACGCCTGCGGTGGCACAGGCGGTGCACTTTGGGTGCTTTGAATCGCACTGGGATGAGAGTGAGACAGGCGAACGGAGATTTGCGGTCGGTGACTACCGACGGGACTTGCCTTAATTTTCTTACTCCTGCATCGTGCGCAAGCCTCATGGGAGCGTCGGAGACGACGTGGTTCTGAGGGAGAGGCGACATCGTCCTGAGGCGAGTCGGGTTTTCTGCGTTTCTTGGGGGGGTGTGAGGGCGCCTGCTGTTGCTGTTGTTGCTGTTGCTGTTGCTGCTGCTGCTGAAGAGGCTGGGACTGCTGAGTGTGCTGCTGCTGGCTACGCTGGTCCATGTGTAGGGCGGAGTGGAGGGAGAGGTCCGAGTGGTGGGGGAGGACGTGTGTCATCGCTGGTCCTGTCCTGTGCGCGTCTCGCTGGCCAACTCGCCCGTCTTCCTTCACGTGATCTGACCACTCTCTTCTCACTATGCTGCACGCCAACCCGTCCGAGTACACGCTCGACACCGTCCAGGAGGACGCCCCGCTGCTCCCGGACGGCCGCTCCGACGCTCGCCGTCCGTCGCCGTCCCGCCTCCTCTTCACCGCCGCACTCCGCATGGCCGCCCTCTTCCTCCTCTCCACCGCCCTCCTCGGCGGCACCCTCTTCCTCGCCCTCCCTGCCCTCGCCCCGTCCGTCCCGTCCTTCTCCCCCTTCCCGTGCTCACCCCCTCTCCAGTGACGATCGCCCGCTGCTGCGCATACCCAAGTCGTTCGACGATCTCAAGGCACTCAACGGCCTCTTGAAGAAGTATCGCGACATCTACCCGGAACGCATCGTCGTCTGCTACGTCATCACCTATCTATTGTGTGTCCTCTCCCTCCCATCACGCCCCTGTCTCACTCTCCCGCAGCATCCAAGCCTTCTCCCTCCCCGGCTCCATGTATCTATCCATCCTGGGCGGCGCAGTCTGGGGCGTTCCCGTCGCCCTCCCTCTCGCCTGCACCTGCGTCGCAACCGGCGCCGCCCTCTGCTACCTCATCAGCGCCGCCTTCGGTCCCGCCCTCCTCACCGTGCCCAAGTGGAAGGCCCACCTCGACAAGTGGTCCGAGAAACTCCTCCAGCAGAAAGACAACATCGTCTCTTTTCTCATCATCCTCCGCATCGCACCTCTTCCTCCGCACTGGGTCATCAACATCGTCTGTCCCCACGTCGGTATCACTCTCCTCCCCTTTTGGACAAGCACCTGGCTCGGTGTCTTTGGCGTCACCGTCATACACACAACCATCGGCGGTGGGCTCGACGAAATGACCTCGGCCGCAGACTTTCGCCTCTTCTCCTGGAAAAACTTCTTCCTTTTGTCTGCCGTCGTCGTCGGCGTCCTGATCCCCGTCGGCCTTCGTTATTACTTCAGGCGCGAGGTTGCAGCCGTAGCCGTCGTCGATGACGCCGACTCCCTAGATGTATTGCAGGACAACGATGACACCGTCCTTGCTATCGCACCTGGCTCCATCCCCAAGAAATCTACCTCTCCTCAAATCACAAGCATTTACGCTCTCAGAGACAGTAGATTCTACTCCGACCAGGACGGCCAACTAGATGAGGATGTCGACGACGATGAGGACGACGACGACGACATTATATTAGAGGCAGGACCGGCCATCGTAATTAAATCTACAGAAGACAGCAGCTCCGGAAGCGCCACTCTCTAACATCCTACCTACAACTTCTTAGAATTGGACTTCTCGTCGTGTATTCACCATAATCTACGCGCTGTAGCCACCACGATCATATTTATGTTGCTCGGGCCTCGCGTGCGTGTGGTACACGCATGTTCCGCGTTCAGGGTGTGGCTGTTCTATATTACTGGGGCTGCCGTTGACGTGCCAAAACTGTCGTGTTTATCTGTTCGCAACCGTACCCCCAGTTCGCCCGAGTCATCTTCTGCCGTCAGTCATATCGACCTTCGCGACCTGGTTTTGGACTGACACACAACCAGCTTCAAGGATACCACATGCTACATGATACCAGACAGTGGTGCTGCCGACAAAGATCCTCCCAGTCAAACGCCACCAACAAATGTTTCCGCTCAATCGTCCACGACGGTACTTTCAGACCCAACGCCAGAACCATCTTTGCCGTTCTTCAAACCATATTCCACCCCCCCGTTTGGCGTTCCTTCGCGTCCTTCCACCGCACCACCACTTGACGTGACCAGTGGGAAAGAGCCACACTCTGACCCACAGACGCGAACGAAGCTCGTATCTAATCTCCGTGCGCGCAACCTTCTCCTTCAAAAAGCGATCTCCCACATCGACGATGCCGTCCTCCATCTGATGGCTGCCAGATCCGGCATCCCTACTTCCAAGATACAGCACGTACGCGGCGAAGCGAGGAGCAGGAAAGACTTGCTAGATAGAGTCGACAGAGCCATCAGACTCGCCCAGAATAACGAACTGCACAAAGACAACGGAGAAGCTAATCTGTCAGGGGTCAGTCAGAGGTATGCTCGCACTCCCTTTTAGGCCGACGTAAGACGATGTTTAATCGGTTTTATGAAAGGCCGTCCGCGGAAACGGGGTCTATTGATCCCAAGACGACCTCGCATGCTCCCCTAGACGCCATCCAGCCTCTTCCTTCTGACGCCTCCTTGGATGCGCATCAACTCCGCCGATCATCCTCGCAGCCCCAGTTGGGGCCTGCTCCGGGACAACCACAGATTCCGACCAAACTCTACACCCTCCCCGAGCTCATCGAGCGTCGGAAAGCGCTTCAGGATTCAATTCAATCCTGGCGAAATTTTGCGGCCGAGCTGCGCGCTGCCCAGCCCCACCTTGCAGCCGAAGTGCAGTCCGCGCCCAGCCTGCTCGCTGGTGAATCGGCTCAAATACCAACCGTAACTGGTACGCATTCGACGACCCAGTCTCAAGAGCCTACTTGGACGGTCAAGTATCAGAGGGCGCAGTTCGAGATCAAGCGCAGAGAGGATCTATTACTTCGCTTAAATCAAGCCATCGCTAATGTCTCTCAGCCGACACCCTTCCAACCTACTCCGGAGCAATTTGCGGCGCTCGCATCCTTTATCCCCCCTGCTCTGGACAAGCCCCGCTTTGACGTAGCTTATGCCCATTTCTGTCATGGAAAATCTGTTCAATTGAACACGACCATCGTCATGCCAGATACGCGCAAACCCGTGATAGACGTATACTCGTTACACGTCGCGGTCATGCAAGAAGGGAGCTTCACCAGGGTGGGTTGTTGAGCTGCAGTGTTTGGTCGGTCTTGTGACGAACCTTGATCGTTATAGGTATCGGGTCGCAAATCCTGGGACGTCGTCGGGGGGCGGCTCGGGTTCATTCAGACGGCCGCGACGGCAACTGAGCCGGCACGGTCGTCCCCGGAGGTCGCCGTTCACCTGGAGAAGGCATACAGAGACCGCCTTCAGCAATTTGACCATCTCTACGTGAGTTCTGTCACCGAGACCGTCCGAAAGCGGATGGCAGAGCAGCAGAAGAAGCCCGACTGACAGTCGAGCTGTCGGGGGGCCGTCGCGCCGCCCTAACGCAGTGGCCTTTTTTTTTTTTTTTTTCTTTGACGTCTCGGATACGGAGGGGTTCCATTCCCTACTTTAGAAGCTCGTGACCTTTCTTGATCTGTTTCATGAGGGCAAAAGGATCTAGGACCCACGCGCATTCTCTGATACCACTATTTACAATTTAGTTTCTCCACGTCTACACTAGTTTACTATCCTTGTTGATAGGCCATGTCTCATGCTCTGTACGTTTAGACTCCGAGCAACGATGTTACTGGTTTGGCAATGCGTATCTCTACTCGTTTTCGGCCGACTGCATGCTCTTGGGAGTCAGAAGCACAGTTATCTGCCATCGACACGGACAGTATGTACGTACCACTTGGAAACCGCGCATCGCAAAATACTTGGCTGAAGTAAAATAAAATCGTCCAGTGCGTAGCAGTGCGCGCGCGCCTCGTTAGGGACGGAACTAGATCACAGCCCCCTGCACCGGATTGGGCGCACCTGGGGCAGTTTAGAGTTCAGTCAAGGTTAACATATAAAAACATGATGAATAAATAATTGTCGGATTGCTGCGTGCGAGCAGTGCGATCTCTGTTGCGCTGTACTCGCACTCCCGAGTCAAGTTGCGCGACTCGCCCTCGGTATCCAAAGAAACGTGGTTGGGAACAGTGCAGGGCGCAACTTTGACCGAGAAAACGTGCAGCGTAAAGTGATCGGACGATTCAGTTGTATGACCGTCGAACGATGGATACAAAACGACACAGCAGAAATCCGAGAGGGGAACAAGAGCAAGGCATTCTCCAGCCCCTTTGCGGGAGAGAACCAGGGTAGGCTTCGCACGCACGTTCACGCCTGATGCTCCACGCCCCGCCACGGGGGTGAGGGGGAGGCGTGCTGGAGGGTGAGGCAAGCATTGCGATAGACAACGACGCATTACGCGCAGGACCAAGGGGAGGCCCGTCCAAGCACCGCGGATAGAGCGTCGTCTGGACGAGAACGACTTATCCGCGGAGGAGAGATGAATTCGACAATATATTCCTGAATATAATGGTATTTTCTACAATAAATTTGTTGTCAAGAACACCAAAATAGGGAGGATTTCGTATGCAAGAGGATGATAATTCAAAGTCCGACGTTGTCCGTTATGGTCTGTGCTTAGCAGGTGTTTGGAAGGTCGGCCCAAACCTCGCTCCCACCACCAGCATCCTCTGTGTTTGTTGTCGCCGTCGCCCACCCCCCTGCCCGCCGTTGCGCACGGGCCACCCATCCCGGTCATCCATCGACGTCCCTCTCTATACGTCGACCAAGTCCCGGCCGTCTTAGCGCTTCCCAGCACCCTAAAACATTTATCATTCCCCCTTCCTGCTGAGCCCAGGGCTTTTGGATTATGGCCGATCGCATTCACCCCTACTCCATGTACCCCCAGAACGTCACCTCCAACTCCTTGCCACAGTCCCAGATCCCTCAACAGCCGCCGCAGTCACAACAGTCCGACCCTCAGATGCTTTCCATGCTCTCTAACCCCGAGCATGCTCGCATGTGGCAGCAGATGAATCCGCTCCAGAACCCATACCGCTCTCAACAGTCTGGCGATTTGACCCCTTCTCAGATGAACCACCAGGCAAGTCTTGTCTCGCGCGTTTTTTTCTCGTCATTATGCCTCGTCTGGGAAAATCTTCTCGCCTCACGTTCATAAGACATGCATGTCTTATCTGGTGATCATGATATGTCTCCCCTCTATCGAATACTGGTCTCGTGCGGCGCTCGGTACAGCCGTTACTCCTGTGCTCGATACGTTGGACTTGCCACTTGTAATTACGTTCTGACCTTTTCTCGTTTAGATGCAGGAATTCGCGCGAGGGCAGGCTCTCTCCCATGGTCAAGGTCAACCTATTGTCCAGCAGATCCAGCAATCTTTCGGCCTCAACGCGCAGCGCATGAACCAAGGAGGCCCCGTTTTCCACGATCCCCAGCCTAACCAGCCCCAGTCCTTTATACCGTCCAATTTCCCTAACATGCCCATGAATACCCAGCAGCAAATGAAGCCAGGGTTACACCCTATGATGCACGCTGCGATGAACAATCCCGGGGTCTCCCGCCAGCTCAAGATGCTCGGTCAACAGGAATTCGTTCGTCTCCAGCAACAGCCGGGGCTTAGCGCTCAACACCCACCCAATCAACAGACCACCGTGGACATGTTTACACCTCAGTCTATGCCATCTTCTCAGGAGCAGATGCACAATTCACCCCATCCTGCCGCACAATCCGTTGGTCCATCTAGCACCAATCAGCAAATGGTGCCTGGCAACCCGCAGCAGAAGAAGATGATAACACCGGCCGAGTTCCAGCAGAAGAGGACTTATCTACACCAGTTGGTTGCGCAAGCCGAGAGTGCCATGCAGTCTCTCATGCAGAATGTGCGCAACGGTGCTCCAATGGACCCTCACGTGCAGCAGCGGCTCGTACAGTTGCGTAGTGAGATTGCGGGTCGCAAGGAGATGTACGAAAAGTTTGTGGCCACTTACGGTGCCATGGTGACCCAGCAACTAGCGAACATGTAAGTCTGTCTGATCGTGGATCTTCATGTGATGTATAATAGAGTTCTTGATAGGAATTCTATGCCTCACTCCGCTTCGCAGCAACCTCAACAGTCATCCTCATCGAACCCTCAAGCCCAACCCGGCTTTGTTACTCAGGGTAACCAACCAGTCGCGGCGCAGTACACTATGTCTGCCAATAATGGTGCATCTCCGCTCCCTGCCCAGAATCAAGGTGTCCTAAACCAACAGATTCCCATCCAACCTACGCAGTCTGTGCGGCCGAATGCTGTCCCCCCTCGAACTGGAGGTACTCCTCACCAAATTCCCGGCCAACTCCCGAATACGTCATCCCCTAACCTAGGGAATTTTACGGGCCAGGGTGGGCAGAAGGCCCCCAACCCATCACGTCAATCGGTGGGAATCAAGCCACTTCCACTGGACAAACAACGATTTGATTCTACGTATACGCAGTTTTGTCGAAGCCAAAATATAAATCCTGGCCTTCGCGTGGCAATAGGAGAAGGTCGGGCGGTGGATTTACATCAACTGCATTTTCACGTAATGCATGAAGGTGGTGCACAATCGGTGAGTTACCTTTTCACAGGGTTATTTGAATGCTAATCCTACACCCGATTAGGTGACTCAAAGTGATAAGTGGGCTGTTATTGGTGGTCGCTTAGGCCTTATTCAATTTCCCGGCAACGACACCGAGCCAGCCCGCAGTGGGCCTGGAATCGCTCAACAGCTCCAGAACACCTACGAACAATACCTTCACCACTTTGAGCACGCTTACACCCTCACCGTCAACAATCGTTCGGCCATGGGGTCACAACAGCAGGTGACACTTCCAATGAACCCCAATTCTCTCGTTGCTGGTAATAGTGCTGCACCCGGTATACCTGGAAATCCTCCGGAGCTACCTCCAAATCCTGCCCGCCCGTTTGTTAACCAGCAGATCATCGCCGCAGCCGTGCGATATGCGCGTACAACCGCCGATGAGATGCGTGCGCAGCGTGTTTCCGAGGGCTTGATCGCGTTCGTGGAGCAGAATCGTAACGATCTTTTAAGAGTTTGGCAGCAGCGGCAGTTTCAGATGATGACGAAGCGAAATGCAGAACAGGAGCAGCAGAATCTGACAATTGCACAAGGTCCGATGCCCACCATGCATGACCAAGCTTCAAACACTTTGCAGCCTGGCGTCCAGCGACCACCCTCGAACATTGGGGCAAACGGAATGGCCAATATACAGTCAGGTGACTCCAAGATGGTAAACGGTGGATCTTTCGCAGTGGAGAACGTCCCACCCCCACCTCAGAAGCTGTTACCACCGACCCAGGAGCAAGTTCAGAGCGCGATGCATACGATAAATCAACTTAAGAGCGTATTCCAGCAACGTAATGAGTCGGTTTATCTCATGCTGTTGCCACTCACGCTTTCTTTAGGTCTTCCTGCACTGACTATGCAACAACTCCCGGATGACCAACGGTCGGAATATGCTCAGCTTCTTGGAGTGGTGTACAAGATGACGACCGAGCTCAACGCAAAACTGCACATGTATTTCGTAATCTTTAAAAGCGAAGATCTTCTTCGCAAATACGTTGCCATTGTAAGTTTCTTTGTCCTTTGTCTTTCGTTACGCCTACCTCGGTTACCTTGTTTAGGTATTGACAGTGGAGAGGCAATGGCGCCTCGCGAACTCTCCCACACCGCAGTACATTATTAGCCTTTCGACTCTGAAAACCGTGCAAGGACAAATCCTGAAACTTAACGAGGAATTTGAGAACCGCTACCGTGCAATGAAGAATGCAGTTACTAATTCCCTGCATGTCAACTCTGGTCGTTCGAACCCTGGTACTCTTGTCCTCCCGAACACACCCCAAATTGCTCCAACAATATCGAACCCTGGACGTCAGGTTTCTGTCACTCCACAGCACCCCCCACCGCCGCCGCCGCACCTTCCACCCACACATCCAAGCCAGCCGCCTCCACAAGCCAGCCAGTCCCAACCTCCGCCTCCGCCTCTCCCGTCATCGCAACCGCCGCCACAGCCGATCAAGAAACTCTTCCCCTCTAGCCCGTCGAATCCGCCACCCCCTTCTACAATCGCATCCCCTACACCTTCACCTGCTGTTGCATCGTCATCCACTCCTGCTACCAGTGCGCCAACCCCGCAAACTGCAGTTGGCTCGCCACGGACTCCGAAGTCACCACCGTCGAAGGTGACTACAAAGACGACAAAGGTTGCAACGCGGGCAACACGGAAACCATCGACAGCTGGAAAAGCTCCCGCTACACCAGAGGCAACTTCTTCCGTCGTCGGAGTGAAGCGCCCGCCTGAAGATGACGTAACTACCCTCACAAGCGTGGCACCTTCTGAAGCCGAAGCGAATAACGCGCCGTCGCCGAAGAAGGCCAAGACGGAATGGGATGGAGAGCCGAGCGAGGCACTTGTCAAGAAGCGGCAGGAAGTAGACGACATCACATCTGAGGAAGACACCGTTGCATTTTTTGATCACATGAAGGCGCTCTTTGAAAATGTGACGTCGACCACTCACCAAGATATTTCACAGGACATCGCCTCCACTCTTGACCAAATTCTGGCAGGCGTGGCTCAGGAGCCTGCGGATGCAGCCGCAACGGCCGCTGCGCTGTCCATGCACGGAGCTGGGGATGCTGGTCTACCGCCTACTGCTCTCTCGCCTCATATGGGTGCGGCCAACGATGCATTCTTGGAGTTTATCGACTTCTCTTCTTTTACTACTCTTGATGACGAGGATAACACTTCCAAGGCGCCTACACCCGATCTTGTCCCTTCGTCTGAGACGAACCTGAGTCCGGAATCTGGTTCAGAAGGTGATTTGTCAGGCAGTACCGGATCGCCCGACAAGGCCAAAATCGAGGAATCAGGGGACCGTTCTGATCCGCTCCGGCTTGGATCTCTAAGGGAGATCGACGGAGGCGAGTCAGCGTACTATCAGGTTGACAACTGGAAATGGGAGGGCCAGATGCCTACATTAGACCAATCATGGGCGATTTTTACATCATAGTGTATCTGTCCTCGGTTCGTGTGTTGCTGATTATTTATTTGTTTCCATCTTTATGCTGGATATACTTACTTTTTTCCTTTCCCTCTCGTGGTGACCTACTCAACCTCCCTCCAGTCTGGCTCCTTACCCTTGTTATCCTACTATTTTCTTGGTTTATGTGCCACTGTTCTGTATTCCTAATGTTGTTTTACTCTGCTGCTGTCGCGTATTCTTGCTCAGACGTTGGTCTTAATGGATCGCTAACTCAAACTGGGTGCGATGCGTGTCGTGAGGATACAATATTGGTGTTACAAGGCCCACTATTCATTGTAATCTGTCTGGAGGTTTGAATGCACGAGACTGACGTGAATTACTGAGTACCCGAGCCTTCAATAAAGTAAGGGGATCACGCCTCTGCGACGAGCTCGCTGATAAAAGGGCAGCAGAGCTCCCCAATCTCGCTCTTCGGATGCTCGTCTGTGCTTCCAATTCTCTCCTCCCCTTTACCCACTGCTCCCTCGCCTCGTTCTTGGATTCGTCGTCTTCCGTTGCAAGCTGCAACGTCTCTGGCAACCCATACCGCCCCTTGAGCTGGTCGTCTGCTGCACGCTTTGCCGCCTCCACCTTCTTCTCTGTCCGAAACCGCTTGCGTACGAGGGACGAGAGCGCATACGGGTCGTTGTTATACCGATCGGATACCTCCTGCAACGACTCGAGACGTGGTATCTGCACCTTGTTGACGAGGTTTTGTGCCGTCGTCGATTTCTCGAGCGCCGCGAGTGGATCGGTGGGTCCAGCGTTGCCCTCGGTGTCTAACGATCGCATTACGTTAACATCCAACGTCGGCGAGGTAGCTTTTATGTACCGTGTATCGCAAAGCCGCCATTTTCTTCCGGATTCCATTCCTCGTCCTTTTGCCTTGCACCAGAAACGACGACGTAGCGGGTATTCTAAGCGGTACGCGCGCGTGAGACATGTCCGGCCGAGGCGAGGCATGGCTTGGACATACCTTGGGATCCGTCTGGATTTCGAACCAGCCATCACACAAATGACATTTGCATCGGAATGAGTATATCGGTGTGGAGTAGTACGCGCCGATCTTCTTCTTCTCTGCGTTGTAGCGGACACCCATGCCGATGTGGTTATTGCATGTACCGCTAGGGGGCCACAACGTGAGCATGAGCGAAGACGGAGGTAGGGCACATACCACCAGATGTTGAACGGAAGCTCGAAACGGGTGATCAGGATCCCCTTGTCGAGTTTCCTGGCCCGATCGCCCAACGCATGTTTACCTGCGTAGAGGACGTGAGGCCCAGTGAGTTGGACCAAGGGAAGAAGACGCACCCCTGTATGCATTCAAGCTCTTGTGTTTCTCCCCATCGTAATCGGGAGGATAGTACTTGTTGAATCCTGACGAGACGTGAGCGAGCCCGTGGACGTGTCGGCAGCACCGACTTGCCTTGCATGACGGTCACCGTGCAAAGCGTTTCTCGTCACGTGCAAATCTGATTAGTCAATATTCGGCACTTGCCGAGACTGTACATCAATGAACCTTAATCTTACAGTCCCATCAACGACCTTGGGTATGGCCATCCCTCGTAGTTTCTTTTTGACAACCCACGCTCACGCAATCCCTTCCTAGTCACCTTCTGACTCATTCGCCACCTACACCTCGCTCAGAATGAGTTACGTCGCTAAGGACGAGAAAGCCTACGATGCAAGCGGCGCCGTGCCCGCTGCCAAAATCCACAAGATCCGGATCACCCTGACGAGCAGCAACGTCAAAAACTTGGAAAAATGTGCGCGGGTTCGTTCGTGTCTCACACACGCTCTTTAACCACCCGTGCAGTCTCGACGGATCTCATCAACCGTGCCAAGGACAAGCAACTGCGCGTCAAAGGTCCCGTCCGTCTTCCGACCAAAGTCCTCAAGATCACCACCCGTAAAACGGTCAGGCCTGGGTCAGCTTTGTGTGCACTCGGTCGCTTATCGTCCTCTTTTTTTTCTTTTTAGCCTTGCGGTGAGGGTTCGAAAACCTGGGATCGTTACGAACTCAAGATCCACAAGCGTCTCATCGACCTGCACTCTTCGAGTGAGATTGTCAAGCAGATCGTAAGGAGATCGTACACTGCACATCTATATCGACTTGACACCGATTCCTCAGACTTCCATCAGCTTGGAACCAGGCGTCGAAGTCGAGGTTACCATCTCTTCTTGAACTTGGTCTGTGTTCGCATCACGTACGAGGATACATGTGACTATATCATGTGTGATACTCTCGCCTCAAATTCAATCTTAGAGCGTGATCTTATTTGTAGCTCAATGCAAATGCAACAACGGCGGAATCTTGTATAAATTACGATACAACGATGTCTGCTAAGATATATCGAAAGAGTGGAAAACCAGATCTGAATGCTGGTGTGGCGCAGTGTGAGGCATACATACGGGAGTACACGAAAATAATGATCATAGGTAAACAGCGTAAGATCCAATGACTGGTCGGTGGTCACTCCGACCCTCCAGAAGGCGCATTCCCCGGTCATCTAGACTACGATAATTCAGACAGACAACCTCACCCTTGGGGTGCTGAGGCACAGGATTAAGGGTCGAAACCGCAGACTCCTGACTAGTGATGCTTTGAAACGTGTCTTTTCGGAAAGGAAAAAAACGCCATCGAGTCGAGGATGGAGCTGCCGGATGAAAGTCTTTGGGAGGAACAGGGGGTGGACGATCTGTGAAATCTTCGCTTTGATTTGCCGGGGTAGACTGAAAGGATAGTGAATCTGAATTGGCCTCTGAAACTCTCCGGGTCGGTGGGTTATCTGCAGAGGAGAGACTTGTGGAATTGTCGGAGCTCTCAGTATGTGGCCTCTCCGAGAGGCGTTCGTCCTCCTGATCAACATTTTCTATAGACCTAGTTCCATTGAGAGGCAGAGATGGCTTGGGTATGGTTAATGATACCGGTCGGCTTTTCCGAGCTGTCTTCATTGCTGGCCGACTGAAGTAGTCTTGTTTCGTAGAGCTTGAAGTCAGCTCAGAGTTCGGCGAGCCACCCGATTCGCGTCGCACTCTAACAGAGAACGGCCGAATAGCTTGCGAGATCAAAGTACCAACTCGAGTCCGCTGCCTCGCCATTTCTGCTATATCTGGCTCTGGATCACCAGGCGTGACGGTTGACTTCCACAGGATGCGGTCACACCTGCAACGGTATCAGCATAATAACAACCATTTTCTGGATGATTGTACCAACCAACTAGGAACCCGTTGCTTGTGAGAAGAATCGTAGACGGCAACGCCATCGTCATCAGCACGGGGCAGAACCTCGGTAGGTGTTGAAGGGACAGACTTGGTGGAGAATCCCCGTGAGGATGGCCGAGGGATAAATATATGCGGCTTCTCGGGTGGATGCAACAGTCGACTTGAATCGGATGGAGGTTCGATGGGACTCAATGGAAGATCATCGTTTGAAGGTCCTGAAGACGGAGGTTGTTCCACGATTTCAGGAGACTTCGACCTTGCTGCAAAATCGTGTATACCGCGCTTGTTCCGCAACCACTTGGCAACAGGAGATGCTGGGGGCGATTGAGAAACGGCCTGTGGCGCAAGTAGCGCCTTCCATTTTGCTTTCGCCTTCTGAGCAGCTGCAGTCATGGCCATGCGGCCAGCTTCGCTTACGGTCGGATTCGAGGTAAAGGAAGTGAGAAGCTCGTCCTCTTCGGGCTCCGAGATGACACCCTTGGAGTTCTGCGTCCACCCGGACGATGCTAACGACCGCGATTCACCCTCCATATCTTCTCCGTTTTCTTCCTCATCTCCGCCCTCTCTATCAGTCTCGTTGCCTTCCAGAGGAGAGCGACGCTTGCTGCGCCGCCGTCTTGTTTTCGTACGACTGACCACATCGTACTTGAAAGTTGGTGGAAAATTGATAGGTGCTTCATGGAAACCGTTGAATTCTGAGTTTGTCCCCATCAGCCGTTTCAGCTGATCAAACCCTAAGGCCTGGGCGTAGTCTACAGGCGGTATCAGCCGGGGCACCGCCAAATCATTCACGGAAATACGTACCTTGTCGGGAAATTAGCCAGTCCGCATGCAATCGGGTAATGTCTAATCGAAAATTCAAGTCACCACAGAGGAAGGTATAGTCAAATCTGTCCGTGATGTCTGAAAAAGAGTGAGGTCACGCTCTCCGACAATATGTTGGTCGCATATTCACCTTCCATCGCTGCTCTGGGGTCATCTGGCTGCAAGAAGTCGTCCACCGTCAGCTCAGCCTAGTGAAACAAAATCAAAAAAGTGGGAGTGCATCGTAGCGTATCATGAACAGACCTTGATTTTCGCTAAATTTGAGAGCCGGTGATACACTTTGCCTTCGTGAGCTGAAGATATCAAGTCACAAATCGAACAACCGATGCATCGTATTACACACCGGCTAAATGAGCGTTCAAGAACAAGAAGGTAGAGCCATCGATTTTGAGGCTGATACCCACTCCCCCTTTGTTACCGACACGCCCACCGATCAAACCAGCAGTGACCGCTGATTTTGAAAAACCTGCAAAATGGCTGAGCGGCAAACATTTCCACGTAAACTAGACCTACCTTCGACTAGGTCACGCAAGTCTCTGTGTATGTAGACGGAAAGGTATAAACCCATCATTCTCTCCTTCGCCAAAGGTACGTAAGGTCCCAATTCAGACTCTTTAACAGTCACACGGCGATGGAGCGAATGCCGCTTCGGCGAAGCTGCGATGTCTTTGAATGCATGGTCTTTATTTACTTGTGAGCTTGCTTGCGTTCGATGGCACAACCAATGTTCAAGCGTAGATGTCCAACCAGACTGATGGAAATCCACCACGATTTCTTCTGGGAGATCGTCGGAGCTCTTCCACCCACGCCCAACCTCGTCACGTTCCTTGTTCTTGTGCTTGAAACTTTGCAAATGGTGGAGGTGATGTGTATGCTTCTCGTGGTCTTTTTCGTCGCTCTTTTCTCTTTCCTTCTCCTTGTCGTGAGCTCCGAGCTTGATGCCAGCACCGATACCCATGGGTATACCTGGAAAGATATCTATAAATACAGGCGAGGCACGATAAAGCGTGCATACCGGACGAACTTGGGCACTCTTGCCCCGCTCTGCAGAAAGGTCAGTTTAGTTGGACATGAAGAGGAGGAATTTCATCTACATTACGACGAGATGATATGGATGTGCAGGTTCTGCAGACAATGAAGGGAATGTCGGCACGTCATCTAGACAGCGTCTGTGGTGATCGTGTGGCGATACAACGCCAAGGAGCTCCCCCAAATCGCCCTGTATGTCAGTGTAGCCACATTTGCGACTCCCAACCTGATACGGACCTTTGGCAACGAGTCATGCATATTCCATGTCAATATCCTGATCTTGAGAAATTTGGGCTGCTTCCGCGATGATTGGAGCTTGGGTGATGGAAAAACGACGTCATTCTGTGGGAATGATGGCAACGCCGCTGTCCCAGGAGTTGCCGGAAACAAGGACTGTAATCTCGCGAAGACAGTCTGTTGACCTAGACAGAATAACTGCTCGTTCAAATTGGCCTAGACATGACGTCTCAGGGTTGGTTAACTACCTTGACGAATTATAGTGCGAGGCTGTTGAGGGATTGCCCGAGAGGGTTGGGGGACGTCTGCGAGCATTGTGTGCCCCAAAATTGGGGCCGTCCGGCCTGTTCTTAAGGCTCAATTTCGAGGCAGTGGTCCAGAAGGAAAGGAAGAAAACATGAGCGGTGACTCTGTCAGCCTTGTTTAATGAAACTGTCTGATGCAGTACTGATTATGTAACCAACTCCCTGGCCCGCTGCGATCAACGGAAATGCAGTCAAGTCACGAGGGAGACAGTGACAGAACTTCATATGTCAGTGCTCCCTCCCACTAAAGGGATCTATATTCATATCTGAATGGAAACACCATGGCATCTAGTCTGGGACCTAGAGAAATCCCATCAGTTCAAAGTGGTCCACCGCCCTGTTTTTGAATTTTGAGGTGCCACCCGTGCCGCGCCTCAGATTGTTCTGGGCACTATCATGGTCAGCATGCCTTCGACCCTTGACCCAACGTGGGTAATGAAATTCTCCTGGGCACTTTCTCTTATCACCGTGTCATCACACCGAACAGCTTCTCGGAGAATTTCCACATTTCCCTTGAAGAGAACAAGCAGGGCGAGGCACTGCTTGCCGGATCGCCGCAGAAGCTGATCACGCTGGTCGACCAGAAGTGAGCCCTCAAGGCCTCATGGACCCGCCCATGTAGTTACAGAACGCGAATCTCACCGATATTGATCGAGGGCATACCAAGGAGTGGCTGTCCCGCCCAGGAATATTGAAGGTTTGTGACTAATGACATTTTATCCTTGGCTAGACCTTTGCGAACCCTGGAGGAAATAGGAGCAAGGGAATGGAAGACGAGATAGGGTACCGTTTTCTTTCAGCGGAAATAGCAAGAGATAGACATTGGTTCAAAATCTGAATCGAGTTTACGGGTTCGTTGCGAGGAGGAGAGTCGTGACTGTACATAAATGGTATGATGGGTCTTGGACGACATCGAAGCAAGGGAAGAGCGTGGTATATGGATGCAGCTGGGAGTCGTGGAACTTCTTAGGCCCATCAGTGTCACTGCATCGTTTCTCTGATAGTAGACGGAACAATGAAGAACGCACGTTGGCTGGCTGGCCAAAATAAATTACAGAAAGTCTAGAAGCGAAGCAGCGTCCCACAGACCAGCGAACCACTGACCACCTCCACATCAATTGAAGAAACACGACATCCCTTCTCCATAACGTAGCCCATCTTCATCCTGCTACCTCCTCGAATCCTTCTTGAAGTACTCGCTATTTATCGCGGTTGCTTGCGCCATATCAAAGACAGTCTCCCCCACGCCGAGAAAACGCTCGGCTAGGGAACGAATGGTAGGGTCTGAGATTCCGTTCGTCTCAACGCTAGATTCAGGTGGGTTAACTCCAGCATGAGGATGAGGGAGCATGGAACCCACGCAAACCCGCTGGAGCGTCGGATGCCAGCAATGACCGTTGAGAGCAGGATGGCATCTGCGGCATAGTGGAAGACCCGACCAAGAACCATGATGGTGATGTTTGAGGCGTGTCCAGACAGATAATGCTTGTGGAAAGACGTGTGGGCTGAGACGACTGAGGAAGAGGCCGGGAAGGCAGCGCCAAGAAAGGAAAGTCTCCTATTTATAAAGACTAATCGAGACGCAACTTCCCTGTAGATGCGCACCGAGGCGATTTTACGTGGTCAACAAGTGGTCCTAGTCCCATCGACTCCAGACCATGTCGTGGTATGACATCTCACCCAGCTCATCTTCACTGTACGCTACGCTTCTCTCAGAGGTACCATCGTTGGATGACCGACTCCAGGTTGCTCAAGGACACGGGTACTGACCCCCTCACCTTGGAAGAAGTTTATGATATGGAAAGTACGTCATACAAGACGGTGGATCATTCTACTGGACGCTGATGCTTAGCAGAGCACTGGCGAGAGGATGATGATAGTGAGCCGCTTCGTGTCTGCTCGATTCATGCGGTAGACCGTGGTGCGGCAGAACTGACATTTATCATCCTTGCTAACGGAGACGGTGATGCCAAATCCCTTCCAATGGTTGGCGACGTGAATCTTTTCCTCAAAGGCGATCTCGGTGACAAAGACTTTGAAGCGGAAGTCGGTGTGATGATCGCAGGTATGTCATCTCGTAATATTGGCCGTGCACATCAATAGCTGATTGTTCGCCGCAAGAGGAAAGCTATCGAAGAAAAGGGTTTGCCCGGGAGGCATTGAAGCTTATGTTGTCTTATACGACGGGATCGCCTGCATCTTTTGGAAGTCCACCGCCATCCTCGATCCCCGATTCCCCTTTACCCTTTCCCATAAGACCAGAACACCTGGTAGTGCGAATAGGTCGAGAGAATAGCTCCAGCATCAGGCTGTTCGAGGGACTTGGTTTCGTGGGGACCAAAGGACCCAACGCATTCGGTGAGAAAGAGATGCGATTCCAAGGAGATAAGAGGACGAGTCATTCCGAGTCCTCCATCCTCGCGAGCTTCCGCGGCCAAGGCATCTATAATTAGGTCTTATCCGAGTCACATAGCCGCATAGCCTTCGCGGCTCCGAAGGTCTCCGAAACGTATAAAGGGCGCAGTTTTCGAGCACCCAGGCTTTTCACCACCACCATCATACTATCAACTGTGCTGGTGGTTAGTTGACTTTTCAGGTTGACCACCAACCGACTGAAATATCAAACACAAACATCCAAGAGCCTCATCCACAAAGCGCAAAAGAGCTGATCCTGTCCACCCCGACTTGTGTGAACTCCCTCGTGTGATTGGTCGATCTCGTGGGATCAGGCTTGTTTGCGCGTGCTTGTCTGTTTGGCCGGCGTTTTAAACATCAATCACGCGACGCGAACGCGTTCTAATTAACGCGTCTTACACTTGATATGCCACCGTAAGTACGATCGGCCCTCAACAACCTCGCCTCGCTCACCTCAGGTTTATTTAGCACGAGATCGTACGAGTATGGTCACATACGTGGCGTCCCTGTAGGCACCACCTTCAGAAACAGGCATGTATCAGTTTGCCTTTTTCTGACTACCTGGTGCCATCCGTCGTGTAATTTTCAGAGAAGACCTCATGAGAGCCGGTGTACATGCCCAGAGTCAAGCCGGAATTCATGGAGATTCAAGGGAAGGCGCATACTCGATCTGCATTTCGGGAGGATACGAAGACAATGAGGATCACGGGGAGAGGATGTATGCCATCGTCATGCCATTCCTTTACCGAGTCGCGTTCTTATTGTTGTTGCAGCACTTACGTCGGATCAGGTATGTCAGTGTGGTGGCTCAGTACGTCGTTTTGACGACAGCGCGTCAGGGGGACAGAACAATAGCGGGGCACGTTTTCTTTTTTAAACTACTGTTCTGCTACTGATTGCTCCCCAGGAACAAACCGCAAACCAGTCGTTCAATGATCCACGGAACAGGTCCCTTTTAGTGCGTTCCTCGCCAACGAATGTATAGTGGTGTTTTACGATTCTTTAGGTCTCCTACGAGACTCGGCGGCCCGTGCGTGTGATACGAGGCAGAAATCCGGCCAGTCACTACGCGCCGGCCTCAGGGTAAGACATACATCGACGCTCAACGTTGTACAAGCACTCACGATAACTTGAAAGGTACAGATATGATGGTCTTTATACGGTGACGTCGGTGGGTGCCACGCTGTGTCTGGGCACAGACAGTTCTCTTATTATTTTCCAGGCCCAGGAGAAACTTGGGCACAAAGGTTTCACTATGTGTTTCTTCGAGCTGCGGGTGAGATGCCACGGTTTGGCAAGTTCAGATCACTCAATTTTCATCCGCAGAGATTGAGGGAACCGGGTGATCGTCCTATCCCCACCCGGCGTACCCTCACCCTCCAGAAACTGCAAAGGATGCGTAGAAGGGCACCGCGTGCTTGACGTGCGCCTCTTATTCTGTTACATAACTCCACATCGCGATGCTTTTCTCGTGCTATCGAGTGTTACTTGCTGTTCTGTCTAAGCTACCTCAAAGTTACCCTGTTTTCCATCAAAATATTCCAATAGGCCCAATATCATCGATGTTATATTATGTATGTCGTCACCAAGCTTCCAACATAGACTAGTGGGATGTTCGCGAGACTCAGAGCACATAGGTGGATTGAGTGTTCTCCGAACAATGTGTCAATGTCGTACGTTTGATTGAATTGGTAGGTAGAAAGAATGTTAATTCTCGAAGGACCAAAAGCAAACGTATGAGTCAAACAACCGCAGGAAACATCATCGCGGAACTAAACGATCGTAGCTGTGAATGACTAAAATGAAGCGGCGCACCTAAAAGTTATCAGCGATGTACATCACAAGCAGCACAGAAATCATGACGAGACAGACTCACCACCAACATTATGCACATGGACAGACAGATTTATGCGTATCCGGATCATGAACAAGGGTAAAAAATTCGGCTTGGCACATACTCAGTCCTCGCCAGTAATGTCCTCGTCAGGAATGCTGACAATACTCTGCGGACGTGGTTTTGAACCTCCTTCGAGAAGCCTGACGATATCTTCAATGTCATCTCTAGTGACAGTGCGCTCAACGACATTATCACCGTTGCCGACGACTTCACAGTGTGATTCAGTGGGATCAAGGGGGGTATCATCGCGAACGTCCAGATGGACTTGCTCATGTTCATACACAGCCTCTTCCTGTGGAACGTTCTCGGCGATGTGCGCGTGACGGTGTGTTTCTTCTTCGATAGGGAGTCCACCTGCCTGTGGCTCAGGATGAGCTCCAGGGTCGCAGTGCACATTCTCCTCGACTGCAGGATCGTGCGTGGCTTCGCTGACGACTTCTGAGTGACCGTGCGCATCTTCTAGTGAACCCACGACCGGAACGGCAACTGCCCCTGACGGGTATCCGTTCTCTACGTGATCAACCACGAGCCCGTCCGAATCACGGCAAGGCTCAGAGACGACCGAAGCAGAGCTCGATTTGAGACCCTCCGTTGCATCCACCTCTTTGGATTTAGTGGAGGCGTGTCCAACCTTCAGCTTTGATTGTCCTCGAGGTGTCAACGTATGGGCACCAGTAGAAATAGATTTCGCCACTCTCGCAGGGCTCGGGACAGAAGCTGGTGTCCGCGCTTTGGATAATGATGCAGCAGTAGGCTTGCTAAGCCTCTCTGCCGCATCGCTACTCAGTGTTATTTTCTTGACAGGCGGCGGGGGCGGCAGAGGAGCATTGCGAGAACGTGCAAGTGATGCGGCAGTGGGCGCGAACAAACCGGATGACGGCGTTTTCGGTCTTGTAACAGGCTGGTGTTGTGCAGTCGATGACTTGGGACGTGAGGGGGTCGATGGGGCTGTTCTAGGAACAGGTCGTGTTTGTCGTGCCGAGGAAGGATTCGACGAAACGGAATGGCCAGTATGTTGGGGCTTAAGAGGTTGTGAAACAGACGTCTGGAGAGATGTCTTTTGGGGAGGTGAGCTGGCTGTAGACTTGGTAGAGTTGTGAGCGGCGGAGGAACGGGGTTTTACAGGGGACGCCAAAGCCCGGCGCGCTCCCGTCGCTGGCATCGACTTTCCAGTAGAAACGGCCTTTCCTTTGAATGAAGGGGGTTTTGCTGGCTCCGGTGATGCAGGGGTAGGAGTGGTGGGTATGTCCACCGGCGCGGCGGTGTCGGGAATGGGCTGAGGGCTAATGACGGGAGACTCGCTAGGCGATGATGTATTGAAGAACGCGGTCACGACTGGCTTCATATCAGCAGGCACTACGGGTTTGGGTGGCCACTCCCGCTTCTCCTTGACTTCTTCTTTCGCAGCATCGCCGACTAGTTGTGATGAGACGCTAGAGCTACGTGGAACCACAGGGACCGCAGGTGAAGTCTGCCGTTTTCCTTGCTGCTCAAAGCGACCGATGAGGTTAGCGACACTCTGACGTGGTCTCTCGTCGGGCAGAGGCCTGTAAAGAACGAGATTTGAAACACGTTCAGCGCGAGATCGTCGCAAGGCGAAACAACAACTGACATCGCACACTCTCCCGGAGTTCAAGCGAGAAAAAAAGGAAGGAAAGAAGAAAAGATACGGCTTTGTGTATCTCAGAAAGAAAGTAAGTAATGAGACGTGGTCAGGACGATGGTTGCAATTGCCGTTCAAAGCGAGTCAATCCAGCCGACCTCCGGCTACGCGCGCCGCTTTTGGTAGCGGGATCGATGGAGTAGAGCGACCCTGGCAGTGTCCCTTTATTGAATGTATCTGTACTGTATACGTGTCAATTTCTGGAGTAAACCCATGCCTTCAACGTGTCCTAGCATAGCTCTGAATGTGCGTCGTATCGCCCGTATATAATCAGCAACCAGGGCGTAGACTAGCGTTTCAATTACCGAGCTTGTCAGCTTGAAGAACAGTTTGCGGATGGAACATGCCCCTTACTAGCCCAAGAGGGACCACTGTTGTTGTCAGCGAATCGTCCCAATCATTGTCATGGTTCGGCGCAACTTGGTTCACCATCGGCGCCACGTCGTTGACATGTAGCAGTTTCTCTACTTGCCCAATGCAAGTCGCAACCTCCCCATTCACCTGTGAGGGCGAGCCGGTCGATTTCACGACGCGAAGACCACTGGCACGTAGGTGTGACGCGCGCTCGACGACAATCCATTTATTCCAGTCAACTTGTAGCAAGCAGTCTATGAAACTAGAGAAATATTACGCCTCCACCAGGCATGTAGACTTGTACTGCTTTTCTCAGCTGGGCTGTCAGCGATCAGGAGCATCACACCGGCCTCCAGCACGAGCAGGTATTAGGGTCGCCACTACTTACGAGGTTTCGATTATGCTTCCGCGAACTGACCCTCCAGAACCTATCATCTCCTGCCCACATGGTTGCATGATACATTCTTCCCGACTCTCCACTATTGAGCCCGCGGAAGCGGGGTGCGGGTCCACTCGATGGGACGGTATTACACAAGTCCATATCCTTGCGGGTCTAGGAGGTGATCTCCGCCAATTCCTCGTATGCTTGTCGGCTACGAGTATTGGGAACGTAGTAGAAGCGTTACAAGCTGTAAACGGAACATGATGAGACAAGATCAACCGGTCGATGAAGTAAAGCGACCGTCATCCTGACGATGACCATTAAGTGCAGCTCTGTGATATACATCGACTTGAAGAAATCCACGTCTCCAATGCGTCCTTCAACGTAGCTCTCGACGTCTCTGTGTGCCAAAAATGACCTGCGCCAGGCACCGTCACTATCCTCAACTCTGCTGAGAGGCCCTCCGTCATCTTGAGCGACTTGGTCCATGTCTCGTACTGGAACTGGCTCGTGAATACATCCCAGCTTCCATGAACGACGAGCAAACGGACACGGGAGTCACGCAGAAGAGTCGTCAGTGCCGAGGAGTACATATCCGAGTGAAACATGGTCAATAGCGCTCTTGGTCCGAGAGGATACGAGAGTAGCATATAAGAGGTCTTAATGGGCGAAGGCAACACAGGATGGAGCGTCACTATCAGTGAACCATGAGAGTATCCCTATCGCTCCAGTTAGACGCAGAGTCATGCGGACACGTCGAAGACGGCGCACGATAAAGGTTACATCATTGATGTGCGTGTGCTTCTCCAAAAAATGCTGAACCAGTGCTTCCAAATCGCTACTCTCTGTCATGCCAGTGAACGAGGGCCAGCCGGTCGACTTCCCGACACCGCGAGAGTTGTAGTAGGCTACGTAGAGATCATTGTCCTGCAACAACTCGACGATGGTCTGTACAACCCTGTACCGATGATTCGGGTGAGTCACGAGAACACCAGTCCATAGAAGCGGTGTCGTTGCACTCACGGGTTGTGCATACTCCCACCAAGCCGTGACCATGGATGGAGGCAGAACGCAGCTCGCGTGCATTGTTCTCCTCGTCTAGGCCGCGAGATGACGACCTCAAGAGCAACACCTGTCTTCAGTAGGACAGCTTCGTCTTGGAATATGGCTGTCATCACCTACAGAACTAGAGCAGAGCAAAGTCGCTGGTTGTATTGATTTCCTTTTCGAGAGGCAATTGGACACAAGTTCGCTACTATTCGCGGACATCTACCTTTCAAAAATTCAGATCAATTACTGCCACGCTTGCAGACTAGCGGCGTGTCTAGTGGGTCTGACTATATCAATGCTGCTCGCACGGCGTCTGATTGATTGTTTAGGGCTCCGTGAACATACAATTTGAAGTTTTGAAGTCGCGCAGTCCCAGATGGCAGAGACCCTTTTATCTCTTTTACTCGTTAACTCGTCCGCGAAAGGGCCCAGTGTCGTATTCAGATGGCCGCCAGTGCCTCAGTCCTCTACCAGGCTCGTTCGTCCATTACCGCAGATCTGCGGATCAGAGCTCGACAACCCATGGAGGGCAGCTCATCATAATGACACTCCCACCGGCACTGCGGATGGGCTAGGGCGAAGCAGTCACACACACCAAGAACTTGTTCAGGATACGGACGATTGTGCATGGCGGATGCCATCTGCAATACATGATCGAGCGAGGTCCTTCTCCAGAAATACACCGCTTCCTTCGTCTGGTCGCAACTCGCCTTCCAGAGGAGAGTCATTTGACGATGAATGTGAGGAAGGCGCAGTGGTCGACGAATACCACAGCATCTTGGGTTATCCGATCCAGTTTCTATCCAAGATGCTATCCCCGCAGCGAGCCTTATGCCATCAGAGATTCGAGCTTCTCATCGATGACGTAGCATTTATTGGCCACCCAGTCTCAGCAGAGGACGACGGGACGTGGCGCTTTAAATCTGAGAGAAGCAAGTCCAGCTCCAGGGGAAGGGGCTCACGGAATCGTGATACAGAAGAAAACAAATCCGAGAGGTCGATTAGTGTTGAAGTGTGTCCCACGGCTCCGAACCGTAATTCATGGTTACACATGTTTCACTTTGTTCTAGTGCTGGATCTGCCTGATCCTTCGTCATCAGCATTTGGAAAAATCGCCAAGTATTTCCAAGTGATCTATGAAGAGATCGCGTTCACGGTCACAGCGGTACTATTCCAAGAACAGGTGCTCTGTAATTTTGTGGAAGCTGAGTGCGACATCCTGGGGGCCCTGGAGGCTGAATCCATGGCAAAAGGTATGAATTACAGGAGACGTTGTTTATCTAAGCACTGACACCACCAGGCGAGGCTTTCTCGGTCTATGTTTTACGTGCGCTTCAAGCATCCTCCATCGCGGCGGCCATGAAGATCCTCTTCGAATCTATCAAATCGTCCACCATGGCATGCATCACGCTCAATAACCTTCCTTTGGAATTGCAACTTCCGCCCTATTTAGATCACCTTCTTCATAATGAAGAGGATTACGAACTCGACTTTGTGGATCACCGAGAAAACGAGGACGAGGCAAGGGTGTGGGGTCGCGACTTTGGTTCTGGATGGCATCTTCCTGCGCTAGCTCCATGGAAGAGTTTACTTCTTCTCGATGCCGACGATGCTCTCGATCCGTACATGAATCTCAGAGGCCCCCATGTAAGACCTGACGAGAGGGATCATGCAGACCGCTTAATCAAGTTTCTGGAAACCGCCTCTGTCACTCTTTCGTACGTTCGTCTTCTCTGACTTGAATCACTGACAACACGTTGACTTCGTACAGGCTGGCAGATATGGCGAGCCTCTTGGATTGGGACCTTAAATCTGAAGTATTTCCCGCAGTTCGTTGGCTTGTACATCACAGGCGGGCAAAGCTCGTGGATGTTGTTCACAGTGGTTTAAAGACTATCTTTTCCCTTCCCCCCAAGTTTAACGCTCCGTACGTACATCTCTTGGGAAAAGTCATGTCTACCTCAATCTGTCATATCCAGATTGTCTCAATTATCCACTGAGTTTAGAGAGGTGTTTCCTCAAGATCTTGTTCCGCCCCTTCCATCTCTTCTGGCAACTATCTCTGCCGCTGACACTCATTTCTTCGGCTCCGTCGTCTGTTCAAAGGAGCACATTCCCTTGTATCACGATGTCGTCCTTTGGATGCTGAAGCACGACCTTATACTCACTCTCCATCTTCACGTACGCATTATCGCAACCTCAGAACTCAAAATTCGCGTCCGTGAAACGCATGAACGGAGACTCGAGCGAATAGGTGGCCGCCACACTCGTGGGCGACGGCCCAGTAAAACCCTGGAGCTCGAATCAATCACGGATAAGCGATCCGGGCATCCCGGTGTTGCATGGTTGCCATTTTCACCTAAGAGCGCCCGACAATATGCTCGGCGCACGCCTTCCGTCGAGTCGGAGCTCACGAGCAAGATCACTGGGGTTGAGAAGGAAAATGACGATGACGACCTCGCCGAGGAATCGGATGAGGATCATGTTGGATGGGGAACTGCGGAGGATACTGTATCTCCATCTATGGTAAGTGATCCTGGAACGGCGTCCCCACTTGAGCGGAAGTGGCTTGCTGCGATGTCAGAAGGTAAAGATGAGTATATCGCAAAGCGATTCGAATTGTCAGTGTTCCTCTCGGAGAGTTGGACAGCCTCACCAACTTATTCTGCAGAATCAACCAATACTTCGATGGAAAGAGGACTGACGACGAGATACTATATCGAGCAGAGATTTCAAGGAAGCAACTTCGCGAAGTCTTGCATCATTACGAGGAATATGTCCGTCACCTTTGCTGCTTAAATGCTAGTCAGTCTAACTCCTGCACAGTTGCAAACATTCCTACATCCAGCGTGACATGTTGATTACATACTTGGAAGTTCTAGTGACTCACTAGTTCTAGTTCACGAACGCTGTCGTAGTCCGTATGGATCCATCCAAAAAAGCGCTTTGCCTTACTACAGTCGAAAAAACCCCTGCCACCATGCTTTATCCAATCTTCCTTTATTGGAACATTTGCAAAATATGCTTCCTTCAGCTCCAACCAATCTTCGTCGGCTGCAACCCGAGGTGCAACAATGAAGAATCTCTCATGGCCCTTCCATTCGTCATTCTCCACTGTTATCGCCCTCACGAATGCCTCCGCCCCCGAGTCTTCCTGAACGTAACTCCAGAGGTCACCCTTTTTGCACTCATGATCTTCCCGGCTGTATCGAGCACTTGCTCTCGTTGGAACTGACATGTGGAGTCGAAGGCTTGCCACCCGCATCTTCGGGTATCTTCGGGCGATCGTATCGGCTTGCATCTCGGCGACTCTGTGGGGTGTACACAAAAATTAGCACTATTCTCAAAGCACAGAAATGAGATGTTCACAATTTCGACAATCCGTATGGTTCGTCGGGAAGCGTGGGATGAAGTTCGTCGATCGGAAAATACTCGAACTGGGGTTCAACACTGAAGAGGCCCCGCAGGACGTTGACAGACGATGCTTGCGATACACGTTCTATCCCCAGCTGTGACACGGTCTGGAAAATGGGACATCCATACGATAAATGACATACTTCTGCAGCGGCACGAAACACATTCCAGGAGATCACCACGTTGCTGCGTACAGTCGCATGAGAGACATGTTCTCAGTGTGCCCGTGCCTCGCCAGGTCTCACCAATTGTGTGTCTTGACTTTGTAATCGTCCGGCTCACGGATGGCGGCGAGCTGCACGACAGCATCGCACCCCTCCAACGCCCTGAGTGTCTCGTTGAAATCGGTCAAATCGACGATCAGAAACGTAAACTGGGGATCGTGGTGAAACGAAACGTCGTCGTTGACGACTTTGTCGATGCCGACTACGACATGGCCTGTGCGGAGGGCCCACAGGACGACACGCTGGCCAACAAAGCCGTTACAGCCAGTCACGGCGATCTTCATCCGGATTCTTCAAGTGCGGTACGAGGTAGAGGGAGGTTCTTGTTCTTCGAGGAAATTCCATGATGTCTGCAGTCGCTTTTTTGGATCCCATAGCCAACGGTCGTGAGAGCCCGTCGGCAGGAGTAGTTCTATATGTGGAGTTCCAAAAGAGCTCTCTTCTGGACAGCGATATCATGCTTTGACTGATATCCGCATAGCACACGGCGAGTAACTTACATACTTAATGCAGTGCACTGAGGAGCGGAACGCTGGGAAAGGAAGTCGGTCGCAGATGGAACGGGTATAAAATATTTACTTGGCAATAAGTATTCTTAGTTGGCCTCGTGGCAAGCAGAAATACCGCCGACGAAAATCGATGTTGCTTCGACGGCCGCCCGCCGCCCGCCAATATTGCCATGTACATTAATTTCGCCATTCAAGTGAACGACCGGGAGGTTTGAAAAGGAACAAAATAATCACTTTGTCAGACCACAGGATACAAATACAGCAAGCACTTCTGACATATATTTTACACTTACAGCTTGGAGCCAGACACGGCGTCCTTGAAACGCACTTCGCCCTCCTCCCAGTTGACGACATTCCAGATCTTGCGAAGGTACTGCCGAGTGACAGGTGAATCAAGCTGACATGACGTGCGGTCTCACAAATGTAGTCACTCACCGCGCCTTTGTCATTAAAATACTGCAAATAGTACGCGTGCTCCCAAACATCAATACCGATGATGGGCACATGACTAAGAAGGGGATCCTGATTGGGTGTGGTAATGATATCAAGAGCCCTGATCTTGGGGTTCCAACCCTGTAAGAAGGTGAGAAAGAGGAGCCGATCTGTGACAAAAACCATACAAGCCAGCACCAACCAGACCCTTGAATGGTGGCAGCGGTAGAATTAAATTCCTTGATGAAATCTTCAAGGGAGCCAAAGTTACGCCCGATGGCATCTTTTAGGGGACCATCCCCCAGAATCCCCCCCTTGCCTTTGGCATGCGTGCCGTCAGGGGCGGGTGTGAGGTTCTTCCAGAACAGAGAATGGTTGATATGACCACCACCGTTGAAACGAATGGCGGACTGGAGGGCGATGCGCTCTTTAGGGGTGCGCGCCCGGGCATGATTACTTTCCGCTGCGTTGAGTGCATCGACATACGTCTTATGGTGCTTGTCATGGTGGAGCCGCATGATCTCTGCGATGATATACGGCTCCAGCGCATCGTTACTATAAGGAAGGTCGGGGAGGGTGTGTGCGCCAGACATGATGTTAGTCCTTGACAAAAGGCAGAGCAGTGATGTCATCCTGCAATTTGCTTTGTCTGCACAACATAACACGTTTCAAGGATATGTCGCGGTGGATTCAACTCCCTTTTTCATCGTATCTCGCACATATGCGCGAACAGGAGCCCAGCTACAAGGATAACCAAGTCCATATCCCACACACTTCCCTCGCATATTAGATGATGGTCTCCAATAAGCGGGAGACGGTCTCGCTTTGGCAGGCTTCCGAGATTTCTTCCTTGGTATAGTTTTATGGTCGGGGACGGACATCACAGGCAGGACAAAACAAGATGGTCGGGGCTCATGTGGTGAGGCTGTACAACGTGTATCGATCTGTGATTGTCGATCGACTCGCTGGTCCGACTTGCACGTGCAAATCTCTTCTGTGACAAGTAAACGTGGGAGGAGCCGAGCAGAAGGCGTATCAGCAAGTGACGTCTTGGTTTCAGTGATGACAGCCTACAAATATTAGGACGTTTCAGAAAGAACAGATACGACCATTAGGGGAAGTACGACCTTGCGAACCACCTGTCGCAGCGAAGCAGCCGCATCTCGCAAGTTCTCGGAGTCCACCGCGACAGATAGCGCCCGCGTTCTACGCATCTCGGCCTGCATCTTGCTATCCTCACAGTCGGGCGCTCGCGACCTGATAGGCTAATGGGATATTCCGCAACACTCGGATGCGTAGGAGGCACATACGCAGTTGGAGGAGGTGGCTTTGGATCTAGAGAGATCTGTTGTGGTTGTTTCATACTGGATACAAGGCGAAATTCCACTGAGGGAGTTCGAGAATTTAGTATTCAATCCGGCTAGACTTTTATCCTCACCAAGTTGACCATCCTTTTCCTTGCGATGTTCCGCTATCTCTCGACGTTCTCTATCTCTTGATGGACTGCAGATGTCTGCAAGAGCATCTGCCCATGTGTCGCGAAGCAGGTTATCCAAGTTGCGTTTGAGAGAATGACGCTCGGTGTCTGAGTCACGAGCAACGGAAGTCAATTCAGATTGTCCAGCAATTTTTGCGCGTGTGGTGGTTTCTACATCCTGCGGCAGCAAATGCGGATTCGCAAACCTGGGCACCATTCGTGGTAGGAGGAGAAAAGTTGTTGTGATGTGTGGGTGTCCAACCAATTTAGTCGATCGTTAGAGACAACGACATGAGCGACGAGGACCCCCTACACGGCTCTTCTACTGATGACGACTCTTCTGACGAGGAATTCGTTGTTGAGGACGAGATCGATGTCTCAGCGTTACCAACCATCTCCAAGGACGATAGCACGGTGCAGAAAAAGCTCGAGCGAGCCCAACAGCAACCAGTACGTCTTCCATTCTTCATCGCGCATCCTACTGTGACCCTTATTGTTATACCCCACGCAGAAACATGATAAAGGCGTCATTGTGGTCAGTCGTCTACCGCACGGCTTCTACGAGGACCAACTCCGTGCCTACTTCTCGCAATTCGGTGAGGTGCTACGGTTACGCGTCTCTCGGAATAAAAAGGTCTGCATCCCCTTCATGCTTGTTCTTTCACGTTCAGCAGCTCCCTTCATTAGACTGGAAAATCGAAACACTATGCGTTTCTCGAATTCGACTCGTCCACGGTCGCCCAGATTGTAGCAGAGACCATGGACAACTATCTGCTCATGGGACACATCCTCAAATGTAAAGTCATACCCAAGGACGAGGTCCACCCCGAACTCTGGGTAGGTGCCAATCGCAAATGGCGCACCGTCCCAAAAGATAGGATAGCCCGAGTGCAGCACAACAAGGTGAGCAAGCAACATATATGTCGACGTATTGACGACGTCATATTGGACCGACGTCTTTGTTCAGTCACGGACAGAAAATGGCATCCAGAGGGCAGAAAAACGGCTGATGAAACGACAAGAAGAACGGAAACGCAAGCTAGCAGAAGCGGGCATAGAATACGACTTTGGTACGGTTGCATATGTGAGTTTGATTCTAATCGTTTTTTTTATATGGATGATGCGAACGATGGTTAGAAAAAGAAAGCAGAGTCGTTGTAGCCACAGGCGACAGCTTTTTCACCTTCCTCGATGCTGGAGAGTGACCCCTGTAATGGTCTTGCAATCTACCTGCTAGATAGTCACGACTAGATACTTTTTGCCATTACGGTCACACGCCCGCTTAGCACTAATCAACGGCTTATCATATATACGGAACACCGTCGGAGTACATCCATCGGCTGAGAATTAAATATCGAGGTCCAGCGAGAACAGCAGTGCATATTACAGACTAAACGGTTGCCAAGAAGATCCGGTAAATTTAACGAGTGTCCAACACCAGGGATTCCCACCATCTAAGCAGTGACAGCTCCTGAAATATACGAATCTTGGTTCTCGTTAGAGAGGTCCTCGAGCGTCTTTTGTTTGGTCTCAGGGAGGAGCAGCGTTGAGAAGATCCCAGTCAACATAAAGAAGGCGAAAATTTCCATGCTGCGCAGATATGTGTATTCAGGTGGCTGTTGACTCGGAAAGGAAGGATAGATGCTCACATATGTTGGACGAATTTGTTCGTGCCACCAATGTTAACCAACTGGCCGAAACCTAGCTGAGCAACCACAGCACCGAGCTTGCCACTTGCGGCGGAGATACCGTGCGCAGTAGAACGGTAGCGGGTGGGGAAGGCTTCTCCGGGTATAACGAAGGTTGTTGTGTTGGGTCCGAAGTTCTGGAAGAAGTTGGTGAGGCAGTAGAGGAAAACGAAAGCGTTTGTGCCCGCCGTCGTCGCGGTGAGCTTATCATAGGCAAAGCCTTATGAAAATAATGAGCGCTCGTCAACGGAAACTGTATCAAAGGCATACCCATGATGACAAAAAGAATAGTAAGAACGCAGAAACCCATGAGTTGAATGGGCTTGCGACCCCAGGTATCAATGACGAGGAAAGAAGCCCAGTATCCCGGAATAAGGCCAGCAACGGAGAGGATGAGGTTTCCGACACAAACATTGTAGAGTATCTCATAGACGTAGAGAGAGGAAGTTGCGTTTGCTTTACTGCCACCGAAGTTGATGGCACTCAAAATAGCAGAGCTGTTGAGACCAAGGCCATAGAAGGCAATCTAGAGGCACGTCAGGACCAAACGAGGAAAGTGGTAGCACGTTCGACTGACATCGAGTGCAAACCAAGAGTAGGCCGTGCCAAGCAGGACCTTGCCGTTTTCCCACTTGCCGAAGTGAGCACGAAAGTCGGCGAGACTTGCACGAGGTGCCTTGATGCGCTGGGTGATAACCGCATCGTCATCCTCAACATATCTGCCAGTAGTCAGAACATTCTCAATGTCCATCGCAGCCTGATCTATGTTGCGCTCGATATCCATGGTGAAACGAGGGGTCTCAGGGATAGTGAGACGGAAGTAAAGGGCGATGACACCCGGAATGCATCCAAGACCGATGAGGAGACGCCAGGTATAGTCGACGGGGACAACACAGGGGTAGGGTGCATTGAGGATGGCATCCTTGTACGCAGCTACGACGATGATACCGACCAGGGATGAAGCTGGCAGAGGTTGGACGATGTGAATTAATAATTGAATACGAAGGACAAAACATACTGAATTGGCCCCATCCTTGGAAGGCGAACACGGCCGTCATGAGACGACCACGGCTGCGAGTAGCGGCGAATTCGGATGAGATGATGGCACTCAGTGGATAGTCACCGCCAATTCCCACACCCATCTAAGAATGCAGTAGTGAACAGGTGTAGCAGGGAATGCATTGGAAGCACTGACGATGAAGCGCCAAACAATGAGGGCACCAATAATACCGACAGCAGGTGCCTGGCCGGAAAGAGCCTGACCAAAGGTAGCGATGATCATGATCATGAGTTCGATACCATCTGGATTACGGGATTTAGATATCATCGCGTGAAGACATTCGAGACTAGTTAACTTACACATGCGCTTGCGACCGAGGAGATCGGCAAGCCAACCGAAAACAAGTTGACCAAACAAGTTTCCGACGGGAGTGGCGGCCTTGATACCAGTGCTTTGCCAAGGGGAGAGGGTAGCTGTAGGGAGAATGAGAGGAATGGAAGCGACGTGAACGGATTGATCTACCTTTTCCTTGGTATTTGCCGTAGACAAAATTGAGCATGGAGGCAGCAATACTGATGGCAAAGATGTCGTAGCTGGGCGAGGGCCACGTGAAGAGGGTTACGGGGGGATGTCAATGTCGATGACAGTGTCACTCACGCATCGGTGAAGAAGCCAACACCTGCGACAAGACAGACTTTGACATGGAACCAGCTATGGAAGGTGAAGGGTGAGATGGGCTGGAAAGAAAAGAAAAGAAAAACATACGAGAAGGGAGCGTTATCAATTTCTTCAAGCGCGGCACGGCGGCGCTCGTTAAGAACGACAACGTTGGGCACTGCCTGAGGCTTGTCGGAATATGACCCGTGGTCGGACGATACGGGGTTGGCCATTGCGAAGTGCCCTTTGGGGGTAGGGTGCGAGCGAAGTAGGGTTCATCTCGGCCGAGAATCCAGAGGATTTTATAACGGGTGGGGCAGGGAAGTCTGCAAAGGCAATTCGCCCAGTGGTACCTGGCACGTTCGTAAGCTGGCCGATTTGGACTAGGAACCACAAGCACCGCGTGGAACACTTGTCCACAGCCGTTCTGATTCCCAGACAGCCTGGGATGCGGATCTTCCATGCTGTGAGCTAATTACGGCGGACCAGATGCATGACAGTTAGAATTTTGGAATAAACTTGTCCCTACCCTAACTAACAGGAGTCACATCAACGCTATTTGATTGGTCTCAGGAAGAAACGTCTCCGTGGAGATCTTGACATCACTCATGCATTTCTCGCGGACTTGTCACTTTCCCGCCACCATGGCAACGAAACCCTCTCAACGACTGCGAGCGTTGGCCTTGTACAAAGAACTCCATCGTCTTGGGCGCGATTATGAGCCATCGTTCGTCAGATGCACCCGTTGCTATGGCGTACTGATGTACATTTGTTCCCGTTCAGCTACAACTTCCACGGAAAGCTAAGAAAACTGTTTGAAAGTGAGCGTTTCGCCTGGTCCTTCCATCCTGATCCCTCTCTCCGAATCTGTCCGTACCCCTCCTAGATCGCGATGTTGACCGGATCATGCACAGAGAATCGAAGCCTGAGGGACGAGACGGAGATTGAACGAGCGCTTGAGCTTGGAGAATATATCAAGAACGGTATATGGCGTATTGAATCCTGTGAAATTCAGTCTAATTTTTATCAGAAACTCTGGCTTTATACTCGCTTCGCAAATATAGGTATTTGAAGCGGATGTACCCCTCCAGCTCGACATCCACCCCTGATACACCTGTCAGTCGGTCTCACCAAGCTCACCCTAGCGTCATCTACCCTCTTCCTGTAGTCGTGAACCTAGACAGGTCTGGGCCCGGGCCGATCTTATAGCAAGGAAGCTTCCGGTCTGGGCGTGCATGAACTGATACGGTTCGAGAGGACAGCCAGCAGGCATCGCACGTTTACATGAATGTTCATGCATATACCATTTGGATTATTCACCGCTCTCTTTTGACGGCTCCTGTGGTGCTAGCAGTCCTGTGTAGTCCGGATATGGGCTCTCACCTGCCTGGCGGGCCAAGCGCAGGATGCTTTCTGACGAACTTCTGAGAGACTTTCGCTTGCTGTGTCAAAGCCACAGGTCACTCGCGCCGCGGTCCGTCAATCGATCAGACCTCACTAAGTTGGGATCTGACATGTGAAAAACCTTCGCTAATTGATTCTGCACCCGAGGACAAATCCGCTCCGCTCATGACTGCAGCCGATCCGTCATTCGGCGAGTCCTGGGAGCACTTGACAACGCTAGGAACTCAAAGTACTCTACATTCAACGGACGATATTTATACCCTGGCGCCCGTGGGCGATGTCATGTGGTTAATTATAATTAGCAACTAGACAATATATGCATCCGACTGTTTGCAACTTTGTCATATGGAACACAAAGAACGGACATGATCCTACTATCCTTACCATGCTTGCGTCAGAGTCATCTGGATAGTTGGACAGGCGAAAACATAGATGTCTCTCAATGAGCTACACAGGTTCAAGAGAGTGATGCCGATGATCACAGCAAAGCCTGGCTGACTCAGATTGCACTGCCACGTTCATGGGCCACATCCGGATCTGACTGCGATACTGCTAGCATCGACCTCATCGACATCTCTCACTCACCGAATCTTCAAGAAGAAACTGATTCAGAATGCCAAAGGTGTGTATCCATCGACATCTTGTGCGTTCGTACATCAGGAGTTCATCCATCATACTATGCACAGAACAAGGGCAAGGTTCGTTATTTTACCGTCTGCCGTTGCTCGCACACTCACTCACCTCGTCTCACAGGGTGGAAAGAACCGTAGACGTGGAAAAAACGAGAATGATGATGACAAGCGTGAGCTCGTGTTCCGCGAAGATGGTCAGGAATATGCCCAAGTCATCAAAATGCTCGGGAACGGGCGCCTGGAGGCTCAGTGCTTTGATGGACAGAAGCGATTAGCCCACATCAGAGGGAAGATGCGAAAGAAGGCAAGCATATGGTTTGGACTCGTACTTTTCATGTCATCATAACGAGGAGAACCTTTTCAGGTCTGGATAAACCAGGGAGATATCGTGTTGCTTTCGCTCCGCGAGTTCCAAGACGACAAGGCAGATGTCATCGTCAAGTATACTGCTGATGAGGCCAGAAATTGTGAGTGGTTCTTCTTTTATCATCCAAATGATTTGCCGACTAGCATTGTTTAGTGAAAGCCTATGGTGAACTTCCGGAAAGTGCCAAAATCAATGAGACAGATACGTTCCCCGAAGAAGACGGCGAATGCACATTCGAGTTTGGCGACGAAGGGGAGATCGATATCGATGATATTTAATCCACGCCTCATGTGCCAAGTTCTATTGCCTCTGTAAGAATCCTGTCTCCTGTCGGGTCCCTTGGATCTTATTCCCCTCGTAGGTATCATTTTCTCATTCTCGCATAATCATCCATGCATAATGCTGACCTGTGTTTCACGGATGAGCTTGCATCCATAGATGTGACATCAGCAAGTTACTGCAGTGTATGTTGGAGGATGTATTTTCATTTACGGTTGTACCCTTGGCTTCCATATGTACACATTACGCTAGTACATACGACATCACCTCATTAACAGCAATGTTTGCATGTCAGGTATACATCCCTTTTCTTTTGTAAGATACTCGACGATGTCTTGTGCCTTGTACTTGACCGCAGTTCTGAGCATCTCAGGTGTCACCTCCACCCTGTCTTCCAACTTTCGCCGCTTCCCAGCGCCTCTTTTACGTGAGGCAGAGCACGACGCGTCCCCGTCTCTCCTCTCCACAAGCATTCTAACGAGCTCCAGGTCCCTACGATGGATGGCAATCAAGACAGACAAATTGCCTCTCCATGCCGGTGTGGCACCACGATCGAGCAAGAATCGCACTAGGGGGACGAATCCGACTTTGACAGCTCTCGTCAATGCATAGCCATCATGCGCATTCGCATTTGGCGCGCGGAGATGCGGGTGTGTGTACAAGTACCGGAGGAACGGCAGAGGCGGGTCCACATCGGACCATCCTGATCCATCCGCAGGCACGTCTGTCGTCCGAGATGAGTGCGATCCGTCATGATCGCGTGATGCGTGGGGGACAAGCAGACGAAAAAGCCTGCGAGGCAGGTCTGGCGCGATCGTCTCCATTTCTCGCGGATCCCTCCGGCGAAAATACGCCTCGAGGACTCCCTGAGTGCATATAGGATAGCGCAGAACCGTAGTAAGGACGGCGTTCTTGTAGATGCGAGCTGATTTGGACTCGGTGCATGCGATGAGATATTGGGCTCGGTAGGAGAGCGGAGAGGACGCGAAGATGGCACGTAGCGCCTTGCATGTTTGCGGGAGTGTGTGAGATGCGGAGAAGAGGTGTATCTCGTACAGCAGCTGACGTGGACGATGTCATAACTTTGGAGCTTTTCTACTAATGTCCTTACTTACCTCGATGGGTAGAGTGATGAGCGTGTGCTGCGTGTACATGTCGGTCGAGGTGCCTTCAATATATGCTAGTGCTGATCAGCGATACTTTTCGTGTAAAGTCGGCTTAAGCAAATCATTTACTGTAATTCGGCGATGCGGGAAAGTCCATCGAGATTCTTCTGGTGGGAACATCCTAGAGGACTGAAAAATCACCATATTTATCTTCACCCCTGAGAACATACGGATGCACTAGGAAGCCCGAAGTTACACAACTTTCATTGTCTCTGAGCAATTCAAGTGCCAGTGATCTTACAGCGTGTCGTTACAGACTGTTTGAACACCAAGGCCGATCAAGAGAGATGTCAATGGTCGTCGAAAGCTCTTCTCCCGACGCGTAACGGCAAGTCCAATCTAGCAACCCCAGTGGCCATCATACCTGACAAAATGTTATAATGCAATGGATGTATCCCAGGCGTAAAAGCTGACCTGTCATCTGGGCCCCTTTTCATTAAGGTGCATTCGCAGCACATGCATCACCGAAGCTAACTGCCATCTCGATGAGCCAAACAACACGTGACGATCAAACAAACTCGGGGTTCACTTGCCTTCGATTTCGAGGAAAAACCGCGATGATAATAAAGTCCGCCGCATTCAAGCAAACAAAGAGTAGGTAAAATTTCCAACCGACATAGTCCATTCCAATCGGCGATGTTTCACCAGTCAATACATTGAACAACCAGTTCATGCACGTGGTCACGGCAGCATCTCCAATGCCACACACACCTCCTGGTATTCGTTCGGTCAGCGCCATCGTGCCAGTGGTGCAGTCCTGCAAAGTAGCCTGACTGACTTCCGAGGCAAGCACCCGGCTGACTCGGACGGGGCCAAGGCTCGACGAGAAGACGATTCTCATCAAGAAAATTATTACAAATGGAGCTTTTGCGCAGCCAAATTCCGATTTTCACTAGCAGGGAACCATGCGATCAGGGCGGATGATATGCCAAATAAAATCACAAAAGAAGCGGCACGGAACGTGACAGGTTTCTTGCGGCCAACCCAATCCAAAATAAGGATAATGAACGTAGTGATGTTCGTAGGTGATAATAACGAATGAAGTAGGTAACACACAAGAGGTTTGTAATGAACCCAATCGCGACTGGTGGGCAGCCAAACCCAGCGATTTGGGGCCCATGATAGTTGATGACTTGTGGCATGCATCAGTTGCTAATCGAGAAAATCATTATGGTTTGTGAACCCACCTTTGATGCCTGTAAATTGCGTGAATGACTGTACATCGACAGCAACCAGAGTCCTTCGTAAGCATCACAGGACTGTCTCATGAATCGTCGAGACTTTGACTTTGAATGAGGGCGCTAGCCTCTATCTGATTGTGCATCTGCGTATACTTCCATTCCGCTGTTCTCTTGGCTTCCTGGAATGAGTGCTCGCAACCTGGCGAGACACTGACTGTAGGACAAGAACTGGATACCAAACAGA